>BMAO01038228.1:0-118609 GCA_019973975.1 Trichonephila clavata
AAAACAGATTATACATTTATGAACAATTTTTCTACAAAGATTGCGACCATTGAGAGGCCAAAATTTTTCGCGAACATAATTCAAAAAGTGAAAAAGCCACCGACATGAAAGTATTTGTTATGCAAATATTCAATTATCATACATGACAGTTTATGGAATTTAGGCAAAATAATTTGATGTTTTTGATTAAAAGGAAAATTTGTATTACCTAATCGGCCACCCACTCTAAGCACTCCATCTGAATCCAAAAATGGATTGAGACTTTTCAACTTACTTTTTTGCAAGATTGGTTTTTTTGTTTTTCTATACATTTTATTTTCTACTGAAAATTCTTGCCTTTGTACACTTTTTATTAAGAAGATCTCTGCTTTCTCCAATTCATCTACTGTTAGTGGGCCACTGGCTTTGACCTTCCTCCTCAGGTTGTATATGAACCTAAAATATAACTTAAGATACGCAAAATGGTTAAATAGTTATTACTAAGGTTACACAAATTGTTCACAAAGTCATTCACATAAATTTTAAAAACTGGCACTTCATTCTCAAGTTTTTCATGGACACTGTTCTTCAGTTCTTAATTGTACGCATCGGATAATCACTGCCAGATAGAAACTCTGGACCGTTCCACCACATTTCTTGGTTCAGAAGTTTGTCAGGATCTACTCCACGAGAAATCAAATCTGCAGGATTCTGGTTGGATGGCACATGTTTCCATTGCCGTACAGGGAACAAATCTTGAAGCTTAGCAATTCTATTCTGCACAAATTGTTTAAGGTCCATCGGTTCTTTTTGTAGCCAAGACAACACTATCATTGAATCAGTCCACAGATAAACTTTAACTGATTCCAGCTTCAAGGCATCAATCACTCTTTTCACAAGTTTGGACAAAAGGACAGCGGCGCACAGTTCCAATCTTGGAATAGTTAGACTCTTAATTGGTGAAACTCGATTTGCTAGTAATTAATCTCACTAAAGTCACTCCCGAATTATTTTTTGATTTGCAATACACTGCAGCTCCATAGCAGCGCTCTGACGCATCAGAAAATCCATGAATCTCTATAGATGTAGGATTCTCAATTACTACACGTCTTTGGATATTTATGTTATTTAGGCTCTCTAGCCCAATTAACAACTGGTGCCATTGATCATACACTTTCTTTGGAAGTGGATCTTTCCAGTCAATACTAAGTCTCCAAAGCCTCTGCATAAACATCTTGGCGTTGGACACCACGGGTCCCACAAGACCCAAAGGATCAAACAGTCTCGCAATAGTTGACAAAATGCTTCTCTTGGTATAAGAATCACTAAGTATCACGCCAATTTTAAACGAAAAAGTGTCTCTTCCTGGGGGGGTCCCAGGACACACCTAAGGTTTTGGTCTCATTTGGTCTAGAAAAATCGTAGATTCCATTTATACTCTGCGAAAGTTCAGGATGATTTCCCCTGATTTTATGCAATTCCATGCCTGCACTTTTCAAATTTTCAATTAACTGATATCGTAGCTCCTTAGCCTTTTCTAAGGTTTCCGCCCCGCATAACGCATCGTCCATGTAGAAATTGCTTCGAAGGACTGGTGCTGCTATCGGGAATTTATTTTCTTCATCATAGGACAATTGTTTCAATGTTCGTTGCGCTAAGTATGGGGCACTGGTCGTCCCGTACGTGACTGTTTGAAGCTCATATGTTTTTACTCGGTCGTGTTTATTGTCCTTCCACAATATTTGTTGCAGACAGCGTTGTTCGGAATCAATTAGGATCATTCGATACATTTTTTTGATGTCCGCAGTCAGTGCATATCTGTAAGTACGGAATCTAATCATCTGGGCATATAAGTCATCTTGGATGACTCCTCCATTATACTGAATATCATTCAGTGATAATCCATTATCTGTAGGACTAGACGCATTGTAGACCACTCTCACCTTAGTAGTACTTTTTTCGGGTCTATAGACGCCATGATGAGGTGAGAAATAGTTCATCTTCGAATTATTTTCTTCTACCTTCACTTCTTTCATATGTCCCAATTGTTCATATTCTTGCATAAATTCTCTATACAATTTTAGATATTGTGGATCCCTTTCCAATCTAAGCCACAATGCATTTAATCGTTTGAGAGCAATGCCCCTGGAATCCCCTAAACAATTTGGATCACCCTTAAGGGGCATTTTAACTATGTACCGTCCCTCCTCGTCTCTAGAATGTGTTTTCATAAAGTGTTCCTCACATAAACTAGCCTCATTACTTTTTGTTTGCACTATCTCCACATTTTCTACTTCCCAAAATTTTTGCAGCGTTTTATTTAAATCTTCGTCCTTAACTAAACCGCAATGAACTTTAGTTTCATTAAATGAATCTACATTACCACTTACAACGTAACCAAAAACCGTGTTTTGTAAAATTAGATCTGAATTTTTTATCTTAAATTTTTCCGGTCTCAATAGTTCAAAAAATATTTCTGCACCTAACAACATGTCTATTTTATCTGGAATATTAAAACGTTCATCAGCTAACTCCACTATATCTGAAAAATTAACACTAGTATTAAACGTATTACTTGGAATAAAATCTGTGATTTTCTTAACTACTAACATATTTAAATCCTTCACGAATGTATTATTTTTATTTGAAATTGTCGTTTTAACGCAACCGTTAACAATCATAGATGCATCATTTAAACATGAGATCAAAGTATTAATCTTTTCACTTTTCAGTTGTAATTTATTGGCGCACTCCTTAATTATAAGACAAACCATATACTGCCTCCATCTAACAAACACCTACATTCATGCCAATTCGAATATTTATCCTTAATTAATACGCGAGCTGTGCTCAGTAAGCATCTTTTAATTTTTTTATGACTAAATGTAGTCGCCACGATTTCTTGCTTGTTTATATTTGAATTAGGAACGAACGGAGGGGCAGAAGAATTAAAAGATATAGTTTGCGATCTCTCTTCAAGGACCGAAGGAGGCCCGATTTGGGGAGTTGGGATACTTTTTATTTCTCTTTGAAAATGAAGCAATTTATTATGCGGCTTCTTACAAATTATGCAATTTCTAGAGCGACACTGTTTTACACAACATTCTGGGGATAGACATTTAAAGCACATTTTATTGTTTTTAACAAAATCTACTCTTTCATTTATCGAAAAACCTTTAAACTGAGGGCAAAATTGCAAAGCATGTGCTTCATTTTTACACAACACACATTTTTCACTCTTTATTTCAGAAAAAAATACGCTCGAAACTCCTCTCTGACTTCGCGAGCTGTTATATCTCTGATGTTTATTGAACTCAAATCGTTTATTTTCATTTCCAGTGAAGGACCTGGAAAATGTATTAGACTCACTTTTGATTTTACCTTTACAAGATAAATAAATATCACATTCTCGCCCTAACTCGTGGGGTTTAAAATGTTTCTCCTTGTTTTACATTAATATGAGTCACTAATTCTCTTTCAAGAGTGCTCATCTTTTTATCCGCAACAATCAATTCACATACTGACTTAAATTCATTAACATTTCGTAACTGACAGTAATACTCAAATGTTGCACTTTACCTAGACGCAAATTGAACATAACTCTCTGAATTTAATTTTTGAGTTTTACGAAAATTATTATAGCATTCTTGCGGTGTAGGCTGAAATTCTTTCAAAACTAAATTTTTTAGTTTTTCATAACTGCGCAATTCTTCCTCTGACACATAAATCATTAAGTTATTCGCTCTCTCTCCTAAGATATTTAAAAGAATTTCCGATTTCCATTCTTCGGGAACCTCTTTCGTTTTGAATGCTTTCTCTAATGACTGAAAAAATAAATTATATGACTCAACACGCGAGGGTACAGAGATAGTTAATGTTTTTACTCTTTTTATTAACGTTTCGATACTAATATTGTTACATGTTTCGGTGGCGCTCACTGTTGAAAGTGAAGAATCATGTGTTATAAATCTTTCCGAATATTAGCAAGCTCTAATTGCTTCTCTAACTGTGCTAACTTAATTTTCTCTAACTCTAAATTTGCTTCAATCGCAGATTTTTTAATTCTCGTTTCTTCAACGGCATAGTCAATAACAGTTTTAACTAATTCTGTGTCTGTATTATACACTTCACTACTTTCAATTAAAATTTTCAAATCAAGAACTTTTGCATTATCTGGCACAATTAGTTTTAATTCCTCCGCGACAAGTTTTAACTCGTCTTTCTCCAACTTAGCAATTAAAGACATAATTAAATAATTAAAATTCTCACAAAAATTCAAAGAACATTGCTCTCACCTCACATCACTGGCTGCCGAACTTGGCTGTTTACAAAAATCACTGTTGGCCGCACTTGGCTTTTCACTTATTTTTTTTTTTAATCCATAGGTTAATCCATTAGCTCTTCTCTGGCCTCGTAAGGACCAGTGTTTAATTCGATAGCTCTAACACGTAAGTGGACTGAAGAGTCTCTTACACATATTGTTCATGACACACAATCACGACACAGTTTTCTTGTGGACTTGCGTTTATTAATTTCTCATAACTTCTGTACATTTACATTGGAGTTGCAGGGCATGCGCAGTTCAGGCAGCGCAATTGGGATTGCGCAGACACAGTTTATACATACATTACTACAGACACAACAACACTCTACTCTCTTGCTTCGTATGCCGTGAACTGACAATTATGTTTCTTAGATAATATGCGTATTGAAATGCAATGGACGAAACATGTTTCCTACTGCTCACAGACAAAGACAACACGTGCACTACAGAAATTAAAATGCACTATAGCATTCAATTTAATGTACGTCTGAATGTAATGCAATCTTTTAAGTTTTTCATCCACTTCCCGTACTACCGAAATATGTGAATTTTCGTACATGTGATACAGGAATGATTTAAAATACATACAATCAACATTAGACAGCACTTAAGTTTACTTTTGTTAGTACATAATCATTGTGTTTTTTTAGTCTTTTTTGGTTAATCTGCCCAAGCCCCTCCGGGCCATCTCAACGCCCCCCTGAAAGCCTCAAACACCCACAAGGGGGCGTTATCGCCCACGTTGAGAACCTATGGTTTAAATGATTCATAAGATAAATTTTTTCTGTGTTTTAGAAATTCAAGCTCTGTTCTTTGGAAATCAAGAGAGGAAGGATATAATTTTTTAAATATATATATATATATGTGGTGCTGGCCGCTATTTCCAAGCCACTTCCGCAACTATCATGCGTATGCCTAGGAGCGCTCTCGGTGTTTTGGGAGTCTGACAGTGGTTATACGCTCGAGAATTCGACGCCATGTTACATAAAAAGGACGAACGATGAATCTAAATGTCGAACTACTAAAAACTACTGAAGACGACTTTGAAGACGTGAAACCCTTTCCCTGAAATGAAATATAAATACAGGGTGGCAATAATTAAACTGCAGGTGTTCAAGGGGTGCTGGAGGGAAAACTACCGGGAATATTCCAGTAAAATTTGGTATCTACTCGTTTCACAACATGCGCAAGTCAAATATGCAAAGAAAAAGAAATCACCATTTTCATGCGATAGATGGCGCTTTGCCATGTTTCAATGCTTATCGACGGCTTTTATGCAAATTCTAAGCCCATCGAACAGTATAAAAACAAGATCACATTGAGTAATTGTCAATCATGACTCTGAATAAGAAGGAACGTGCATTGTTAGCGGTGTATCATGCTGTCTTACTTTTTCAGCATGTGGTTGCATCTGGTAGTTCGCATATTCAGCACACCATGTGATAATTTCATTGAATAAATAATGGTTTAAGTTTTTTCTACAGCGTCTTTATAGATTGTTTAATTTGTGATCTTAATTTATATTAATTTGTGATTACATGATACTGTAAAAATTCACTTAATGAAGCGAATTGTATGGAATTTTGATTAACTGCAAGTAATGTTTTATATTGTTTTTTTGCCTCCTAGAACGTCATTATGTTCTGTCTCTCGGTTTTGGAAGTTGTTTATACCACTGATGAGCGTTGAAATATGGCATAGCGTCATCTATCGGGTGAAAATGGCGATTTCTTTTTTTTCTTTGCATATTTGATTTGCGCATGTTCTGAAACGTGTAGATACCAAATATCACTGGAATATTTCCAGTGGTTTTTGCTCCAGTACCCCTTGAGCACTTGCAGTTTAATTATGACCATCCTGTGTGTAATATGTAAATAATAATGAGCAATTAAAATATCACATTAATTAAGGACGGATTATTCTGTTCTTGAAAAGCCCTCGCTGACCAGCCCCCCTCCCCCATTTATATATATATATCAAGGATGGGCATTAAATCGATCGTGATCAAACGGGGGACCACCATGACATTCTGGGGTGACCGCCTGGAGTAAGACCTAAGACGTGCATACCAAAAGAAATATATTTATGGAACACCAACAGCAGCTGGACTGAAGAATCGACTTTTCACAATCGATGCGACTGTGTTTACTTAAGCAAATGATTCGATAAATGTATAGACGAAGTATGTAGGTCATTGGAAGAGCACGATGACTCCTAACATGTACACTGTCGCTGTAGAGGGAAAAAACAATAACTGCGATGGCAGCCGTATAAATGAATTTTTCCCCACATGCCGACTGAAAGGGAAAACAAATGTGGATGATCAGTCCTTCCCGCTATAACACGACATTGGCTATTGAAACATCATCCCACTTCCAGCGCTTCCACGGGTTTTGGTTGTCGTGTTGATGTCATGACCCGCGATAGTGCAGAATTCGGCAGTGAACAAAACTAAGTACATTCGTTGGTTTCAGATTGATTGGTTCACGTATGTTTTCTGCTCGCTGTAGTGAATACGTACCTGCTCCAAGGTCTAGTAATAATCTGCCATATTTTAAAAGAGGGGGTAAAATGTTAAAAACAAGTGTTAAGAAAAGCAAATATGCAACTTTAATACAGAATGGCCACACCTATGCAGCTGGGTGGACCGCAAAACCTTAAAAACTTCAGGAGTAGCCCGTGTTCTGTTTAAGTCCGCCCACCCCTGGTCCTACATTATCATGAAAAAATACCCAGGGAAGCGGGTGGGTAATGGTTAGTTAATATATATATATATATATATATATATATATCCCTTCAGGACCCACGTTTTAATAATAAACTAGCTAGCCGCTTAATGGCAATCGTTTGAATTAACTACATCTATCCACCCACTCAGATCATGTGATTTGAACTGTCCCCCTCTCCACCAATGGCCATGCAGTACTCCGCAGAATGAAAATCTCCACTTTCGTCGATTCCCCATCACAGATTATCAGATATGGGAACGAGGCTGTTTGCTGCCCATATGCACAAAGACTCGCCGTAAATCAGTCCCTTTCTGTTATTTGTCTGCCTTCAACATGTAGCCGGCTGCAGCGCGTACTATCTTAGTTTTCTTTGTTATGTGTTGTGTCGTATTTTGTGTTTTAATATATGTTTGCTTATGTGTTTCAAGATGTGGAGTAAAATGGATTGCAAAATAATCACAGGACTCTTCCTAATCAATCCCTTCCAAATAAAACATAAACCATCATAAATAATGTTATCCAAATAAGAAATCCCTTCCAATGGCCACGACATATCGTATATATGTATATATATATACGTGTGTCATGTGTCATGCTTGAGATCTGCTGGTAAATAAAGGAACTCTCATCATCTTCAAATATCCATAATTTATTACTGTTCATGCATAACTATTCAAACATGGCGGGCACTTGGTACCCCGGATAAAACAAAAGACATCAACACAATAAGGAGCCACCAGCCTCTCATCTCGATTATTCTCCTATCTACGCCAGTGCGCTCTAATTTAAATAGTCCTTCCTATTCACCCTTAAATCCCCACACGGTAGTAAAGAGTTCGCTCTATTTTTATTTATTATTCAATTAATTTTTAAGTTTAACTTTCTAGAACTGACATGTACACTCAAGAGCCAAAACATTATGACCAAGCCTACATTTTGCAATGAACTCGCCTGAATGATGTGGAAGGCACGTGATCAGGTGGAAGTGGTATTTAACTGCTGCTGGAGAGTCTGAAGAATCATTCTTTCACTTACTTCTGTATGTGATGGGAAAGGCTGCGAATCTAAACGACTTTGATAGAGGGCAGATTGTAATGGCTCGAAGGCTCGGAACAAGTATTTCCGAAATTGCATGACTCGTGGGTTGTTCGCGATCTACAGTTGTTAGTACTTATGCAAAGTGGATGAATGACGGTGAAACCAGTAGTAGATGACATGGTGTTGGACGTCCACACGCTATCAAAGAAAAAGGTCGTCGGAGACTGTCTCACATGGGGAAGCAAAACCGGAGCCAGACAGTGGCTCAGCTGACAGCCCAATACAATGCAGGGCCAAGTAGAATAGTATTGGAGCACACTGTTCAGTGGACACTGTTGGACATGAGCTACGCAGCAAACGTCCCACTCGTGTGCCTTTGCTGATCAAGCGTCATCGCCAACTGCGCCTGCGCTGGGCCCGGGAACATCACAACTGGTCCATGGATTTGTGGGAGAGAGTTGTCTGGTCAGATGAATCACGGTTTGTCATTCATCACGCCGATGACAGTGTCAGGATGTGCCATCTTCCAGGCGAACAGTTGCTCCCTCAATGTACAGTAGGTCATACACAGGCCGGTGGTGGCGGTATTATCCTTTGGGGGACGTTCTCTTGGGCGTCTCTGGGACCCGTGATTATGGTAGAGCAGACCATGAATGCTACAGGGTATCTGAACATCATTGCGGACCAGTTGCACCCTTACATGGCCTCAGTTTTTCCAACTGGAAATGGAATGTTCCAACAGGACAACGCCCCGTGTCACAAGGCTAAAATTGTGTTGGAGTGGCACTAGGAACATGATGCTGAATTCCAGTTAATGTCCTGGCTGCCTAACTCACCAGATCTCAATCCAATAGAACACATTTGGGATGTCATGGGACGGCAGCTCAGAGTTCAAAGATCACCAATTCGCAATATCTCAGATTTGCTTGACCATTGCTTAAACATCTGGTACAATCGGTCTCCGGCTATCTACCAAGGACTTGTGGCATCTATGCCAATGCGGGTTGAAGCTGTGTTGCGCGCCAAAGGTGGGCCAACTCGTTATTGACAGGTGGTCATAATGTTTTCGCTCTTGAGTGTATATACAGAGGACCACAAAAGTGTTAGTACACTTGCAATTTCCTATAAACTTTAATGTTTTCGACTAATACAAATTAATATACCAGAATTATAATTTTTTTACGATATCTACAACTTGTTCTTTATAGAATAATAAAACCAAATTTTAAAACGTATTATAATAATTATTTTTAAAAATTAATAATCAAAAAACTACTAAAATTTTACGCACAAAAGTCTTCAGACAAAAAAAAATCTAAACATAGCTTGAAATATTATATTTTTTTCTGAATTCAGTACATGGATATATTTTAGCGTCCACAATGACTTTTAAAGGTTTTAGTATAGATTTCATCAGTTCTTTTGTAATTTCTGTGTCGATGTTCCTCCAGTCTTCAAGGTTTATTTTTTTTACTTCGCATTTTGTTTTTATGTCATGCTTTCTTTTTTTAAATCAAATTCTCACAAAATGTGTTCACTAGGCTTAAATCGTATGATTTAAGAAGTTTTTTCAGAATTTGGGACAGTTATAGATACACCAGAGGTGTACAATAAGATAAGTTGGCTAGGAATCATTATCTTGCTTAAAAAAATGAAGCCGACTTCAGTATCCAAATTTTGGTTGGATAGTTTCAAATTGTTCTTTAAAATATTTAAATAGAGCTCATGGTTCAAAATACCAAAAAAAATACCAAATTACCTAACCCTGAAGCTGATATACACTCGCACGCAAGAACACTTCCACCTCTCCATGCTTCACTGTTTCAACTAAATTCTTGGAAATAAGTTTCAGAAAATTCAACATCGAAAGCAAATTGGTTGGGATGAGAGAAAATTCACAACATTCTTGGTTCCGACGTGCGTATAATGGTTTATAGAAAAATGAGAAATTTAATCCGAAGAATTTAGTTGGAACAAGAACACGTCCACATCTCCATGCTTCAGCATGGAGGTGATATTATTGAATGAGGGTGTAAATCGGTTTCAGGATTATGTAAGTTGGTATATTTTATGGTGTTGCAAATCATGAGCTCTATATTTAAATATTTTAAAGAATAATTTTAAATTATACACATTTATAATTTGAAAAAAAA
The DNA here is from genome assembly GCA_019973975.1 of Trichonephila clavata. Lineage (NCBI taxonomy): Eukaryota > Metazoa > Arthropoda > Arachnida > Araneae > Nephilidae > Trichonephila > Trichonephila clavata. The sequence goes on from BMAO01038228.1 coordinate 10,224, forward strand.
ATAAAATAAACTTTTTTTACTATCAACTTATAACGTCATTTCACAAGCTATATGATATAAAAGCTTGTCGCGAGATTTTCCTGTGTAGATAAACAAGTAAATTAAATAACCTGATCTGATTGATTTTAATTTTTAAAAATTTCAAACTAAGTAAATATGAGTACCTAAATCTTGCGGCAAGCTTTTATATCATATAAATTGTGTAATGACGTTATAAATTGATAGTAAAAAAAGTTTTAAAAGAAAAGTTTATTTTATTCTTTTTAGCGCATTTAAATAAAAGCTTGTTTTAAAAAAGTTTTTTTACTTTTAATTTATTTTTTACTTTTTAGTTATCGCTGGACAGGTTTCTCAGCTCATTCAACGATGGTTCGCCATCCCTGGTTTAGCTAAATCAATTCTTGCAAAAAGGGTATTAGAGGAAAAACACAAAATTTGTTTTAAAATCCGTAATTTTTAAGCAATTTTTTCAGTCTTTTTACAGATCTTGGGTAATATTGTTTTACACACGAAAAAAAAGTTTCGTGAGATTATCTTCATAAATGATGAAGTTACAAAGTATTTAATTAAAATTTTGAGTATTTTTTGAAAAATCGTAGAAACAGTTCTTGGTATTTTATTTTTTAAATGACTGATTCTAAAAAGGTAAAGCATGAACTTATTTAGTGTAGAATATCGTTTTAATAACACAAAAATAAATTTACTCGCAATGATTTAGAAATCATTTTCATAAAAACGCATCAATTTTGACTCAATTTAGAAAAATCGTAAAAAAGAGAAATCCTTATTTTGTAAAAAAAAAACTATACCGTATCGTGGCGAAATAAATGATCTTTCCAATTCTGTTTTTGTTTTTTGTCTGATTTTAAAAGTAAAAATTAGATGTGTGACGGATCTATACGGTTTTTCACTAACTTTTTCTTTTTGCCTTTAATTCAAGTTATTTATTTCAACCAACCTTCATTGAGAGTCAGGTGTGATTTATGTAAATAAGGAATATTATATAAATTCGGTTATCGCGAGTTGAAGGGAAGCTAAGTAAGAGGAAGTGAGAAGTTAAGTGAATTAAAGATCGAGAAATTGACACGTAGTTGTTGACAAGTTAAGCGAGCTAGATACGTTTTGAAATGCGCGAAAAGAAACGGATTTAATGTATTGAAATTCACTATTACGGAACGTGGAGACTTCGTCAATTCATCCAGCTAAATAGAGCGCCTGAAGTTCGTCACGAAGGAACCGCAGCAGTAAAGTATAAGGTTAGTGACTTTGATTAAGAAAATCAGATTATTATTTGAGGTGTAGTTGTAATTGTGCGCATTTAAGCTTTCTAGATTCAGTTGAAATTCTCTATTATTATCAGCTTGTATTGATATTTCACCTCTGCACTCCACTCTCGTTTATTTGTCTTAATTTAATTAGTATTGTGTTGTGTCTATTCATAATATATTGATAAGAATCAATAAATCAGTTTGAATTGAAATCATGTCGTTCGATCAATTAGTTCCTCCAAGACATCCAGCCGGGTTTTCAGATAGACAGAAAGGTATTAGTGTAAGGGGTAAGTACAGGTCACCACAGATGGCTGTTTTAAAATCATCGAAAAAGTCGGAACTTCGTTCCACCGAAATGAAAATGAAGCTTGGCGAAATAAACAACACACAAGGGTAAAACAATTAGGGGTTTTAAGGTTTTTAATTAATATATTTTTAACTAATCGCAATATCGGAATATAAATAGTCAAAACATACATTGTCATCCAAACTAAACGTGTTACAAAATTTCAGCTCAATCGGTTGAAGATATCAGCTTCAAAATTGAGTTGCAAGATTCCACCCGAACAAATTACATACATACACTAGCTGTTACCCGCCCGCTTCGCTGGGTATTTCATGATGTTTTAAAAATTTTTACTGCTTATATATATATGTATAAATTATTGATATCTAAGTCCTAGCATTAAGAATTCGATTGTATTGAAAAATATACTTATACCTTTAACTGTCGCTCTTAGAGGATTTCAATTCAACAAAAGAAAAATGCAAACCAAATTTCATTATTATAGTCCTTGTAGCTCGAAAAAAGTAATTTTTTTGTCAATACGTCCCAGTAACCCCCTGCACCCTCCCTAAGAACTTGATTTGCTTAAAATACATTCTTAGTGGATCTCTATTCAACAAAAGAAACATGCTTAACAAATTTCAAGTATATGGGTCTAACAATTAAAAACATTAATTTTTTTCTGTTACTCCTCTTGACCCCTCGCAAACATCTTTAGGGGTCAATTTTCGTTTTACTCTTTGTTAGAGGAACTCTATTTCATGAAAGGAACATGCCTACCAATTTTCAAGCAGGATGATCAAATAGTTTAAAAATGGAAATATTTATCGATTACGCCTCTTAAACTCCCGAAATTAAACTTGGTAGTTGATATTCGCGAAACCCATTTTGTAGCGGTTCTCTACTTTACGAAAGGAATCTTTTTATCAAATTTCAAGACTGTACGTCTAAAAGTTTAAAAATGGGGATAATTGTCTATAACGCCACTTGAGCCCCCGCAACGCCACTTCTGGGTCTGTTTTCACAAAACCCATTTTGTAGGGGAATTGCACTCTATGAAAGGAATCTGCTTAGCAAAATTTGAAGACCGTGCGTCCAATTAATTAAAAATGCAAAAAAATTATCAATAACGCCCCTTGAACCCCCGCAACACCACCTAGGGGTCGATTTTCACAAAACACATTTTGCAGTGTATTTCTATCCTATGAGAGGAATCTGCTAACCAAATTTCAAGACTGTGAGTCTAATAGTTTAAAAAAGAAATAATTATTTATATCAGCCCTTAACCCCCCGCAACACCCCTTGGGGGTCAATTTTCTCCAAACCCGTTTTGTAGCGGATATTTACTCCATGAAAGAAACATTCCTAACAATTTTCAAGCAGGTAGGTCAAATAGTTTATAAACGAAAATATTTATCTCTTACGCCACTTATTCCCCTGCAACGCCACTTAGAGGTCTGTTTTCACAAAACCTTCTTATAGCTGATCTCTACTCTATGAAAGAAATCTCTTTATCAAATATAAAGACTGTGCGTCTAATAGTTTAAAAATGGAAATAATTATCTATAACGCCCCTTAAGTCCCCTCAACGCCACTTGGGGGCAATTTTCACGAAACCCATTTTTAGCGTATCTCTACCCTATGAGAGGAATCTGCTTACTAAGTTTCAAGACTGTACGTCTAATAACTTAAAAATAGGAATTTATAACGCCCCTTAAACCCCCCGCCCCCGCAACACCCCTTAGGGGTCAATTTTCCCAAAACCCATTTTGTAGGGGATATTTACTCCAGGAAAGAAACTTACCTACCAATTTTCAAGCAGGTAGGTGAAGTAGTTTAAAAACGGATATATTTATCTATTACGCCCCTTAATCCCCGCAACGCCACTTAGAAGTCTGTTTTCACAAAACCCGTTTTGTAACTGATCATTATTCTACGAAAGGAATCTATATATATATCAAATTTAAAGACAGTGCGTCAAATAGTTTAAAAATGGAAATAATTATCTATAACACCCCCTAAGCCCCTGCAATGCCACTTGGGGGTCGATTTTCAGCAAACTCATTTTGTAGCGGATCTCTACTCTCTGAAAGGAATCCGTTTACCCAATTTCAAGATTGTACATCAAGTAGTTTAAACATGGAAACAATTATTATTAAAGCCCTTAACCCCCCGTAACGCCCCTTGCGTTTCGAATTTCGGAAAATCCTTTCTTAGCTGATGTCTACTCTATGAAAGGAACATGTCTACCAAATTTCAAGTCTGTAGGTTGAATAGTTCCAGAGATTTCGTGATTAGTCAGTCAGTCAGTCAGTCAGTCAGTGAGTCGCTTTTCTCCTTTATATATATAGATACACATTGCAGGCTAAATAAAAGTTAGTAAAAATAGAAAACATGATATATAAAATACAAAATGTGTAGTAAAAGCAATAATCACACAGAAGAATGGAAGAACATCAATGCAGAAATTACAACAAAAAAAAACAAAAAAAAAAAAAAAAACACCCAATGTGAAATTTATACCAAGAAGTTTAAAAGTTATTATGGACGCTAAAAGTAAAATATACTCTACTAAATATTAAATTAAGAAGAAAATACAATTTTTCAAGCTATATTAAGATTTTTTTGAAGTGTGCAAAGTCTTTTATGGCGTAGTTTTATAGTAGTTTTTTTATTATTATTTTTTAAAAAATATATTAATTACAACATGTGTGGTTAGTTTATTCCATTAAAAACAAGCTGCAGATATCGTAAAAAATAACAATTCTATCAACAAAAGTAGAAATAAACAAAACAGAATCTTTTTAAAAAATGTAGCAAAGATTAAAAATAAATAATCAAAAGCAATCATTCTTGCTAAAAATGGAATACTTAAGAAGGATTTATTTATTTAACGAATATATATTTGCTTCCTTTATTAATTATCAAAAGATCTGCCTTTAATTAAGTTTATAAAATGATTTTTTTAATAATTAAAATAAAACAAGTGTTCCAAATGACAGTATTAAATAAACTCGGATTATAAGCATGGGTTAATGACTTTACCTAGAAAAAAATCGGAATTAATGCTGAATTTCAAAAGTTATGTATTCTTGTTACGGCAAACGCATGAGGAAATGATCAAAGGATGAAAATAATTTTGATGTCGGTTTTTATCGTGAAATCAAATGATATCTGATAGGTTCCGGAGATAATTCAGAGACCGGATTCCGGAGGTTCGCAATGATTTGTTCTTCTTAACAATAGGAATCGAATAAACCGATTTTATTACGATTCATTCTTGGAAAAATGCTGTTTTTTCACTCCTGAAATTCGTTAGAATCGTTGAGATAAGGATTCCGATCATGTTATAAATAGAAAAAGTAAAAGTAAATATGGTTGGCATCGACGTAACATCTTTTGGCGCCAAAAAATATCGATCGCGAATAATAGATAAGTTATCAAATCTAAATTTGAATTTAACTTTTCGAAATAAACGACTGTAAAATATATTCAGTATTCAAATTAATCTTTCCTTGAGACCTTGCGATGCATTAAAAGACATCTTTCCCGTCCTTGCTATAAGGCCTGATATGGACTATGTTTCGGATCAATCCTACTTTAGTACTCATCTTTATTTATAGCCAACGTGGCGAGTTGTTCCCGTTTTCTGAATGGTATAAATTCATATGTCGTCATAGTCACGTGTTAACTACAAACACATTTTTCCATCCAATCAGTGCATAAATTTATGGGACAGTAAAGTCACATGATAAATCCAATCACGTGTTTCCAGCCAATCAGTTTATGCGCTTCGCTGTTGCCAACTTTTTTTTCCAGATTATTTTGAAAAGAAAAAAATGTAAACAATTTAGTACATAGGTAATAAAATGCACTTGATTTTAAAAAACATGTGTAAAAAATTAGTTCTTTTTTTTTTTAAATTTTGAAAAAATTCTGGGAGAATCTTAATGTTAAAACATCTTTATCCAATAATCAAATCTGAAATTTTTGTAGAACTTTACAAGTGGAACCAGTAGTACAAGTCTAATAACAGTTTTGAAATCAAGTGAAATCTTCACGGCGTAAATTTTCACGGCTAAAATTGGACCTGGGGATGTAAGTTTCGAAATGAAGAAAAATTGTATTTACACTTAAATTCCTTTGAATTTAATTATGATTTAATGAGGTTTACTAAGTTAAATGTCATTTAAACATTAAAACAGAGATTTTTCTGGAAATTTGTTGGTTTTGTATAATAAGGTATAAATATTAAAAACATCGGTAGCATTTATAACAAGTAATATAAAAAAAAATAATTTTAAGTCAATTCCTACTTTGAATGGATGAATAGAAAGTATTTTATTAACGATTGGAAATTTGAACAGGATATATATCTAAACACAAAGGGAGAGAGTGAACTAATAGTAGGAATTCAAAAAAGAGCATGATTTGCTTGCATTGTTGGGACAATGCACACCTGGTTTGGCTAGTTTGGCTGAAAAACCGGTTTTTGATGCCAACTTTTGTCATTGTTTTAACAGTTACATTGTTTTAACAATGGAGAATCTAAGTTGGCGTCGAAAACTGGTGATTAATTAAATTAAATTAATTAATTAATATTTGAAAAAACTGTATTACATGAAGTGTCATCCACTGCAAGTTAAATTTTTTTTATTTGAACTTGATTGGATGAATAGAAAGTATTTTATGAACAATTGAATATTTGAAAAAGATATATTAATAAATATATATTTTTTTTTCGGGAGAGAGTGGGCTAATAGTAGGAATTGAAAAAAGATGACAATTTCTTCACTCTAAAGAAAGGAAGAAAAACACAAAGCAGAAATGAAACAATGGTATTACTAGATACATAGCAATACCGCAATGTAAAGACAAATTACCTAAAATTATGTGTTTGAGGCTTGGAAGAACGCGGGATCTTTCTGAAAGAATTTCTGGAAGACACATCCACCCTTCATTATAATTATCATTGCGTGTTGTTTTTCCCTTTGATGATTTCATCCAATGCCTGACTATGTTCGTAACAACGCCCCTGCATGTTATGGATTGTAGTTTTACATAATTTTTACACGATGGCGTATTCTAAAATTCAGTAACATAGTTGATTTTAATATTCTAATCATTCTTATATTTTTGCAAGCCCTTTATTTTTCGAGAAACGAAATGCGTAAAGGCGATCGTAAATCAAATATTGTGTGCGTGAAATATTTTTCATTTGAGTAAATATTACGCCCAAGAATTATTATTACAAATATCTGTCTGCATGTCTCGTGAGTTAAGAAAAAATTATAACTCCAATAAATAATTGATATAAAAATATATAAAAATAAAGAATTTGTATATTGAAACCTATGTCATCTTCTTTTTCATCTTGTTTTGAAAATGCATTTTCAAGCGAAAATGTTTTTAAACTTAACGTAAAAAGTAAAAGGTTTGTATTTATCATAAAATTTCTCATAATAAAATTTGAAACATATATACGGACAAATTGGAATAATTTATACAGAAATGGATAATATATTGAAATGTTCTGTTTTTTTATTCTTTAACTAGTTAGTATACCCGTTCTTTGCACGGGTGAATTGAAAGATTAAACAATACAGATTGAAGGATAAAGAAGTTAATAAAAAATTAAGTTCACGTGAATTGCAAATTAAACAAAAAATAATTAAAATCGAGCCTTACAGTAGTCACGTATGATGTGTAACATCTGACAAGTTATCATGGTAAATACGCAATAGAAACTTAAATTCTGAAAAAAATGAATCGGGTATCATTGGAAATAATTTGCTATCGAATAATTATATCCTTAATGAAAATTTTATTTAATTAACAAAAGGATTAATGCTATTTTTTATCAAAAATAATTATTCTTGTTCAATTTGGGGAAGAGTGGAGATACAATAGACTTATGATATTTAAAATATGACACATATACTTGTGATTTCAAAGTATTTAAAAATAGTTGAAAAACGGCGTTAATAACAGTACCATTGTTAATTGTCGAAACATTTCGATTTGCCTTCATTTCGAACTTGAGTTCATCATTCAAAAAAGCTATGAACGGCTCAAACGGAAAGGCTTTCTGGCAAACTGAAGAGAGTTTATATTAAAATCAACACTCAAAATCATGGGAAGCGATAAAATAGTTTTAAAAAAAAAGAGTAGAAACACTTTTAGTATATGGTAAAAGTACAAAATGCCGGAAATCTATAATTTTTGAACCGTTTGATTCCTAGAAATGTATGCGACCACCGAAATCACTGTTTGTCCATTTTCACAAATAAGCATTCTGCCGCCCCCAATATCATGACTAACAATACCCAGTCCACTTGTGTTTGACGATAAGTAATGCCCATATGATGAGTCACAACATGTGAGTTTTTCTGTTTGCGATAGATAGCAACACCAGCTGCTCTGTGGGCCGATCGTTTAAATTGTTCGCAGCAATCGAATTTAGGTATCGAAACACGTTAATCGTTATCTAACCCCGTCTCTGCCAACATGAGTAACGTACAATTTTGTGAAATAACATCTTCGAAATATGTTTGGTGAGCCCTGAGACTTTGACAATTGAGCGTAAGAATACCAAGTTTATCCTGGGTGAAGTCTAATAAGACTTGCTGGAATGTGCGAAGGAGATTTAGAGTCAAGAAAACGAAACCGAGATTTTGAATTCGAATCTTTTCTGAAATGCTAAATTTAATAATGCATAAAAGGCTGGCGGCTTGATGTCTACTAGAGTTGTACCCCGATGCGAGGGTAGCGAAGAGACACCACCAAGCGCGCTGATTGGTCAAATCAAATAGCGCGCGCTCCCCCGACTTCCTGTTACACATTTCCGTCCCTTTTCACGAAATCACTCCCATAAATATCCAGCAACCGAGAGGAAAGATGTTACACATCAAAAAGTTTTTTGCATATCTTAGCTGAGCAAAATAATCATATTAGTTAAATTTAAAGTATGAAGGTCTAATACCTGATAAAAAGAATTTTATTTATTTATAACACCTCGTAACTCTCTTGTGAGTCGATTTTTGAAAACACCTTTCTAATTTAATATCTGCTCAACAAAACTAACACATTGTTACAAATTTTGTGAAATGAACGCTTAAAATAGTGTGAATAACTTATATCTGGATGTGTAACAAGTTAATGTTACTTTCTGTTGTATTTATTTTATGTTAAAACTAGCTTTTACCCGCGGCTCCGCTCGCGTTGATGTCTTTAAATAACCGTCAAAGTCGTAATCATTATCATAAGAAAGTAAATAATATAATATGGTAATTTTTTTTATTGCTTGACTGGAACCAATAAAATTTAAAAATTCTAAAATTGTGCTTAGTTTAAAAAAACTTAAAACGTAATTTACTATAATAATTAACAACAAATAATCAATAACTTAAACTAATAATATTTTTAAAAATCGAAAGTATCTACGTTTAATATATAATTTCTCTTTAAAAGAACTCAAAACAGAATATTATTCTAAGATGCTACTGTATACCAAATTACATGTTCTTCCGTCAGTTGCAAATATGTGAAGATTTGGGCATTGAATACACCGATCAGGCTACATATTGTTGGCCATGGGAAAAACATTGCTTTTTTAAATGCACCCCTGCTACCTGAAATGTTAGCTTTGTTAATAGCAACAGTAAAACTGAAAATTGAACTTGTTTGACTTGAAACGGTCAGTGGGGATACTTGGAATTCGAGGTATGATAACACTATCCCTTTTCATGACATATGTTCAAATATTGGCGCCAAGTATATTCTGCATCAGTTTTGTGGCTATGTTCCTTTACATAGTCGAGGAGCATCGAGATTTTGCATAACTGGTACATTTAGGATAAATTCTGTTACTTGATGTTACAATACTATAAAATCGTACTTTAATTCTCAAATAATTTCATTATCGAAGCCATTTCCGTCAACACGTCTAGGGCTAATCATTCCAAAATCATGTAGCTTCTTCCTAACCATTCTGAAAACCTTTATTGCGCTTCATTGTAGATGTGTTCATTGAAAGGCATATTTGGTTGTTTTTCATCGCAAAATATCTTCCGCCATGTAGTCTTTGTACTTATTCCGAAAGGTTTGAGGATTAGAAAGACCGAAGATGAAATAAGTATAGCGTAAAGCTCCCTAATTTCCCCCTATTTTGGCCAGTAACATTGTATGGATGCCTCCATAGTATATCTTCAAAGTAGTACCTCCATGTAGAATATCTGGTTCAGTATAAGTGAAAAAGTTTGGGCAAAATATGAATATTGTATAATTAGGTTAAAAAAAATTCAAAGTGATAAATACTTTCAAAACTACACTAAAGTAATCAAAACTTTTTATGAAACTGTCAATTAATGTTACAATAGAATTTTCAATATCACGCACACGCAATTCGCTGAAACTTTATTTCGTTTCCCTCTTGAAAAAATGGGAGAAAATTTGCATTAAAATATCTGGGATTTAAATTCTTAGCCAACTTGGCGATATTTCTCAAAGTTTGAGTTTGACATTTAACAAACGTAACGTAAATAATAACCAAAAAAAAACCCTTTAAAAAAATTGCTTTTATTGAAAATGCTAAATAACACTATGTTTCAGTTATTTGTTACAAATGTGAGAAAATATTTATTAAAATTTCCATTATTGAGCAAATGCATAATTTTGCGCCAACTTGGCGGGGAGTAAGCAACGGCAACGTTTTACCCGCATAGTTCCCGTTCCCGTAGGAATATGAGAATAAAATATATCCTATGTTACTCGCTGATAATGTAGATTTCCATTGGTGAAAGAATTTTTAAAATCGGACCAGAAGTTCCCGAGATTAGCCGGAACAAACAGACAGACAGACAGACAGACAGACAGACAAAAAATTTAAAAATTGATTTTTTGATATAAGTACCGTATATACCTTTAAATGCATTTAGTAAAAAGCTGCTAATTTGAAATTACAAACAGACACTTCAATTTTATTTATTTATATAGAATTATATAGAATATAGATTATAATATTCGCAAGCAACTTACATTATAATAGTGATTCAATGGAAACATAGCGAAATGTTGGCGATAGAGCCAAGTTGGCTACGTTTTTGGCGACCCTGTTGGCAACTTGGTGATTGATTGAACGGTGCAGAAGTGGATATGCTGTAGCACTACCTGGTGGGGAGCTGCAACAAAGAGGATAGCTCAAAAACCTTTTCCGCAAAAAATATATATATATACATGCCAATTTCCATGGTGATCGGTTGAACGGTGTGAAGCGATTTCATATATACAAACATCCATTTTTATATCGACGAATTTAGATGTAATGAAATGAGCATTGTAAAACTCTCGCATTTGAAAAAGTTCTCAAAACTGGAATTCTATGTATCGGTATTCTATGTATGTTGCGTTAAGTGAGTCCGACGACTTTTGCTGCGCCGAGTGGGTCCGACGACTTTGCTGCGCCAAGTGAGTTTTGGCGACTTTTCTTGCAGGTAGATGGCGCCATGACACATCAGAAGATTTTTGCGTCTTTTCTTTTCAGCCGAGGTCACCAATATCGGAAGGTTTGAGCTCGGTACCTTCCGATTCGTAAGCGCGTAACTTACCACTAGACAAAAGTGATCACTTCTGTCCGGAAGCTGTTACTGGCTTATTAAGATTCCACCACACTATATTTTAAAACTAAATGAAGAAAACCACGAGAAAGAATGATAAACGTGGTGGATTTACTCTACATATGAAACAAAAAGGGATTCTGTTAACATTGCCAGCGTTTCAAACGATGACTTAATGTCTACAGACACGCATAATGAAACGGACAAAAAGGTTTAACAAACGTAGAGGACAGACTGTGATTAAGAGAACATAACTTTTAAAATTAAATTTTTCCACACTATGGAATGCATGTTTTTATTAAAAAAATTAAGTTGAGATTGGTTTTCATGGCTTATGTTTCAAATTTCATTTGAAATCAGTCATCAGTTCCAAGTATATATGGGAAAAACTAAGTTGGGACCAGATATAGTGCTGGTTTATACATTGGGTGCTTAGGGTGGCCGCCCAAGGGCCCGGACAAGCTGGACTTTCCCAGATTTTCTTGTTATAAATTTCGATCCATCCGCCAGTGCCAAGGGGACCCGTAGATCTTCTGCGCCCAAGGCCGAAATTAGATGATTGGGCAAACAATTCAGAGATTTAACCTTGAATATATCCTAAGCTATTGAAGGAATATATATTAAATTTAGGATTCGAATAACAAATCCAAATATTTAAAAATTGTAATACATTGAAACTCATTCTCTTTTTTGCGAACGTATTTAAAAATTCCTATTTATCACACTAAACATCAAATTTTCTCAAATTTTTGTTAATAACTTTATATAAAGCTGTTTCATTTTTTTATTCAACGCCAAAGGGGGAAAAATCTTCAAGCGTAAAGAAAGCTCTTTTTTTTAATAACCAGTCACGACGATATATATATATATATATATATATATATATATATATATATATATATATATATATATTCTTGAAGTATCGATAGGTTTAGTGTGAAACAAATGCCACTTTTTATAAGAGAAAAGGATACTACAGGCGAATTTTAATTCGACTATCATTTTGAAAGAAAGTTATTCAGTGAAATATTACTTCAGTATTTTTTTTTTAAAGATCGCAATTTTAAAATTGTACTTGAAGTGGAGGGGATGGAAAAAAAGCATTTATGAATTGCAAAAGAAAACAAAACCATTGAATCACACAATTCCTTATGCAGCAAATAAAAATCTCATTACTTATAAGAATGAAAATAAAACAGACACCCATAAAACGGATTCTTCTAAAATCATATCAAAGAATAAACATATGTTACTGAGGTGATAATTTTTTTCAGACAAACTTTCGATTTTTATTTACAGTTTTATTCGTTTGTTTAGTTATTCTGGAACAATCTCACAAAAGAAATTGGAAATATTTCAATAAAGTACGCAGATGTTACAATACACGGACTTATCTAAATGCATTAGCCAGATTGTGGAACAAACGGATATCGCATCATGAATGACGTAATGCTTGATGGCTTAGAGAAGACATTGTTGATCAACTGCGCATGCTTACATTCAAACCGCAAATGAAACATAACCATTCCTTGTATTTTCTTCAAATTTTCTTATTATATTCGGAAAATAGACATAATTTGTAAAAAAATATTAACATCAATAAATTAACAAAAAACAAGCATTAATAACTCTTAAATTTCGAGTCTGTTTGTGCGACTTAGTCTTTTTTCATACTTACATTAATTTCCGAATTTATTGCTGAAATTATGACTAAAAAACAGAGAAAATGGCGCCTCAATAAAATTCCTACATTAAAAGAAGATAAACATTCACAGATAAATAAATAATTTAATAGTGAAACTAGATTTACTTCAAAACTCATTTTCAGAATCAGTTTCGGTTTTCCTGGAAAAAATTTGATTTCACGCATGCGCAACTGTTTAATTTTTACTTCCCTGTTTCCTACTTTGTTGATTGCTTCTACTATGGAAACGTAACTTGTTTAGCACGACGTTGTTGTTGATACGAAGGTGTGTTAGTTACCTTGGAAAGTTTTGAAAGAACTAAAGCTTTCAGTGTGTCCTTTTAATTTTGTGAGTCATACATATTGAATAATTTGACTGGAAGTTCTTATAATTTCTTCTTTTCTCGCAAATACTTCAATTTAATTTCCCCGGAAATTCTATTTTCGTCATTTGCTTCTTTGTTTATATTTTTTGATAATGGTAAAAATTACTGTCATTGGAGGTGGATGTTTAGGTGTTAAAATAATTGGTAAGTATATGGCATTCACGTATCTTGGTACTAAATTTTTAATGTTGCTTAAACTTCATACAATTTGCTGATAAAAGTAACCATCTGTTTTCAAAACAGAGCTGCGACTAAAATTTTGATTACTCATTGAAGAAAATTGTATTTCCTAAGGAGTTTATTTATTTATTTATTTTACAAAAACGTTTTAAAATTTAAATATTATTTTTAAGAGAATGACATAGACATATTTTTGAATTGAACTTTCACATACCTTGTATGTTAATTCTATTACGTATTGCTTTTGTGATATGAATCTCTTAAATTTTCTTGTCCATTTTTATCGGATTTATTTATATTTATTTAAAATTTAATCAAATATAGAGTCCTTTGTAAAACTTTTGCTATCGTATTTATGCATGAAAAAGAAATATAACACATTTACAAAATTTGCATTAACATTTTTATTGCATGATTCTCTTTTATGTATCAATGTTAAGTGTAATATTCCATATTTTATTGCTGTTAATATTGTTATATTTTCTGAATTCACTTTTGAAAACATGTCATTACTTTTGCATGTGTATGTGATAAGTATTTTAGGTTCAGCATAAACTGATAAGTTATCAGTATATTTACCTTTTATAAAGTGTACATTTAAAGATAAATATATGACATGAAAAAGCTATAAATTGAACATTATCTGCTGCATAGATAGGATATTGATAATGAATGAGAGAATTTCATGCAATTTGTATATCTTTGAATTCAAGTATTTTTCATAATTTTATTCATTATTTACCTGAGGTATCATGATTGAAGTGTTGCTTCACAGAATAGAATAGAGAGAAAATATATCTGAAATTACAGTATTAAGAAAAAATATACTAGTGTGCTATTTGTTAATAATGAAATCTGTGATGTTTTAAATAAGACATTTTTTGTATTGAAAAGGTTCTTATTTAATTTCTGGTACTTATCTGTTAAGATCCCATAATGCTTTGTTTCTTCCATGTTGTTAGATGTGCTATTTTGGTTTGGTTTTCTGTCCTGAAAATAACTGTGCTAATTTGTTATTATCTCATTCTAATATTTAAGTAGGTTTTATTGCAGTTCAATTATGAAGATTGGCCCAATATTAGACATTTCTTTTGGCTTTTGTCTGAAGTAAATGAGCCAAAATATTTATCTGAGAAATGCATAATTTCTATCACATAATTTCACTCTTGAATTATACCTACTGAATAATTTTAATGCTTCAAATCAAAGTATTTAAATATTAAAGAAATTAATTAAAAAAGAAAATTTTTTCTGTATTTTTTGAGAGAAAGAAAAATTTTCCATCATAATTATTTTTATTTTAATACAATCATGGAAGTAATTTTGAATTAAATCATATTAATATGTCTGTTTATGAACCTTAAAAGTTTACTTTTTATTGTAACTGTATTTCTGTTAAATGATAAGTTTATAAATCATGGGTTGTTAGAAAAGATTAAAGATATTAAGGAGAAAAGGGTTAAAGTGTAGTATAGGGCCTTGGCAATGTCAATTTCTTTTGGCAACCAAAATCATTCGCCAAGCTACTTCACTTAACGATATGTGTCCAGAAGCCAAAATGAAGTCGTTATCTCAACATAATATCTATATAAAAATCACCAAATTTGTAGAAAAATTGCCAAGTCTTAAGGGCCTCCCTTATACTACACTTGAGCCGGGAAAAAGTTATGTATTTAGAAATTAGCTGATGCAGACATTTTTTTAGAAAGGGAGTTTTTTTATTGATTTTTTAAAAAACACATGCTTTTTCATTTTAAATATACCATTCAGTAGCATAACAGAGAATATTTGGGCCCCCCTGTAAAATCAGGTTTTGGGCCGTAAGCCATACTTGGCATCTGTCATGCTTTTGTCCCCCTCCCCCATGATGTGGGGGTGTACTTTTTGCCACAGACAACACTAATTTCATGTTAAATTGATGTATTTTTTTTTGCTTTGTTTATTCCCAAGATATTTAACTTTCATAAAAATACTATTGGGAAAGAAGCTGAACCAAATTAGCTATACATTTCTCCTAGAAAATTTGCTGAGCAGAAAAGGTTCGAAGTTATAATGGAAAGGCACCTAAAACTGTTTTCATTATACTTTAAGTAAAATAATTGATAATTTACTATATATATGTTTACATATTCATTGATATTTTTCTACAAATCTTTCTGTAAATCTTATAATTATCTGTAACTTGTTAATTGCATGTTAATGCTTTAATCCTACTTAAATATAGATGTGTTAATATATTTATTGATTTAATGTGATTCTATCTATATTGCTACAAGTAATAACTAAATTAATAAATTTTATTAATATTTGTATCTTACTAAAACTTTGAATATATTATGTTATTATAAAAGAAATATAAGCAGTAGAATGGAAATTTAAATAACTAGACTGCTGAAATTTGATAAATGTAACCGAACAAAATATCAGGTAAAAAAACAGTATCTGCAATCCTCTTCTGATGTCAAAAATATTTGTTAATTTTTAATCTTCAAATTTCTATAGAAAAACCTTATTTTTGAAATGTTATGATTTTTTTTATAGGTGAATTAGCATTCCATGGCCATGAGGTACGGGTCTATGATCGGAGTCCCGAACGTCTAGATTACGTTCGATTACGAGTTCAAGATGAAAAAACTTTGCTTGCTGAAGATGGACTTCTGCCACCATCTGGCTTTGTTGTACGTTTCTATAATGTATTTTTTATTTTTTAAATTCTATTGAGTATTAATGATTTTGTTTAATTTCCATAAATTGTTCTTCATTCTACAACTTCTTTGAAGCCTTTGTGCATTTTTGATATGAAATGGAAATAAATGTAATTGGTTTCTATGGGATATGGATTTATAAACTACACCTCAAAATTATATTCAACTATTTGTATGTCAAACAAAAACTAAATGGAATTTATCCTTTGAATTCATTATCTAAAATAAACATTTCATGTTTCTTGATTGGAAAAAATATTTTCTAAATACATTTGTATTTGTTATAAATGAGACATCAATAATTTACTGTCCATATTGCATTAGCATGTAATGTAGTAACAAAAAAAGAAATTTTTTATCGATTTAAGACTCATAAGGGCAAATTTTTAATCTAAATGTTACTTTTCCTACCTGATCGACGGTGACATCAGATCGAAACCCACGAAATTCATTGTGGCAAGGGGCTAGTAGTATGTCTGTCATTAGCAGTAGCTTTGAGCACCTTGCAAGTGGCAGTACAACCTGACTCGGTTCCACCCCAATTTTGAGGGAGATCCGCATGCTACATTTACAAACATCCATGCCTTCTCCGGTATTCGAACCCTGACCCAATGGCACAGCAGTCAGTGTCACTGACCACTATACCAGATATGGGCTACTCATCTTTATATTCTAAAGATGAATGCATTATTTCCTAATTTTATTGCTTTTATTTTCTAAAAATTTCAGTTTGTCATTCAACAACAAATTTATTCAAAATGGCATATTGTGGAATTGTAAAATTTCACTTCATTGAGTCTAGTTTAAATATAACTGTTTACATCTTCAAATTAATTACTCATTTTTATATTTCAGGAGTATTTACTCTTAGAAGTTGAATTTATATCAGTTTAATTTCATTCAAATTAATAGAAGTATTTCAAATTAAAACTGATACACAAAACAGATCCATCTATAGTGCTTTACATCTCAGCTGAATTTTTGTGTGATGTTTTTTATATGTCTCTTTGGTAAGAAATAGTATATTGGTTTGTTATTGCTTGAAATAAACATGTTATATATACATTTAAAATGAATAAATTTATTTATAGTTCCAACATTTTAATTAAATTGTTATAGTTATTCTTACATATTTTTTTAGAAACATTTTGCAGTATGAGTGAATTTCAAATTAATCCAAATAATAAATGCTTAGGCCTTGATATGTTACTGATTTAGTACTTTATTAGAGGTTATTTCAAAAGTGGATGATTATTGCTAACTTGTAAAATTTCATTATATTAAGATGTAATTTATATTACATTGAATGAATAGTTATTTTATTGAATAATTGTGATACAAATTAAAATTTTTTATAGCATTGAACAAACTGTATGATTTTTAAAAAAATGTCTAAAACTGTTATTAATGTGATTATTGATTAAATACCATGCAAAATTAAATACATATAGTAAGATATACCGTATTTACTCAAATCTAAGCCGCACCCAATGTTCTCTACACATTTTTGAGAAAAATAAAAAAATTGTGTAAAGGGTTCGTTAATATCCGATACTTGAAACATTTTTGAGAAATTTTTTAAAGAGTAATAATAAGTTTATGCATAGTATATTTTACCAGTATTAAAAACTTTCAAATGCGTAGATGAACTTATAGTTATTCATAACCTTCAGTATCATGCTTCGAAAATGATTCGTCACTCCCAATGTCTCAACTGATTTTGAAATTGGTGCCGGTGTCGTCATTTTCCCACACAATGTCATCTTCCATGCTATCCAATGCATTTTTTTATACAACATTCTTTTAAAAAAATTTAAAAGAATTATTAAAGATCATTGAAAATTTACAAGCAAAAATTATATCATTTTGTTTACGCCATCAACGTATATTTGTTTCAGTTGTGTCAAATTGGTGGGCACTACTCTGTTTCTGTTTTTTTCTCCTGCCTGTAAAATCGCCTCTCTTTTCATACTTGCCTCACAATGAACTCGTCTTGACGCTTTTACCGATGTGTTTAATGTTTAAGGGATTAAAGGAAAGCATATGCAAAAAAAATTCTTAAATATGAGTAGACAATGGTGTTTAGGATCCACTGAATACTGGAGATAAACTGCGGAATGGGATAAGTCATTAATGCAAGTGGCTAGAATGGATAACTATATTTTTCCTTTTGAAAGGGATGAAAACTCAATTTTCCCCATCCAACAAATGTTTTGCCTTTGATTCTAAGCCACTCCCAATTTTCACCTGAAATAAACACTGGAAATATAGTACGGCTTAGATTCGAGTAAATACGGTATATCATAAAGTACAATATGGTATAATTGATCAAATAAGTTTAAAATATATTTTATTTTACAAATTCTAAACTCTTGTTATTTTCTCTTATTAATAAATGTGAAATGTCAAAAAAATTCACAAAATTTAAAGAATCTTCACTGTTTAGCACTTTTATACACCCTCTGCACTAAAACCTCTGTAGCGCTAAAATTGAAACAAAACAAAAATTCCTTTAAAACTTGTATATTTTAATGTGAAAAATAATAATCAATTCCAATCAATAACAATTCTCACTAAAATTATATATTTATGGATCCTGGAAGATTAGTATTTTATTCCTTTTGATGAAAGTGTTAATATAAAACTATTTGTTCATGTACACCATGTTTTGTTGAGTATTTTTTAAATAAAGTCTGGAAAGACTATATTTTAATTATTTTTAATGAAGATCATCAGTTTTGTTATAATTTAGTACCTTAATTTTAGGGTGATATATTGTATATCAGTCGCTTGGAAGAAGCAGTTAGATCATCCGATTTTATATTTGAAGCAGTACCCGAAGACTTAGCTTTAAAACAGGATTTATTTGAATGTGAGTCTTGTTAGAGATCCTATGGTAAAATTAATTATTAAAAGTGTTTTTCACTTTTCAAAACATTAATTTCAAATAAATTTTTATTATTTTTCTTTAATTTATATATAATGTAACCATATTTTCTTATAGGGGTATCTCAGTGTTGTAAAAGTGATGCAGTTATTGCTACTAGTTCAATGACTTTAAATGTTGATGATGTTTGTGAAAGAGCTTCTCATAAAGAGGTATGTTTGTTCTTTTCTTTTCTTTGTGTACAAGTTTAAAAAATGTTATATTTAAAAACCAATTGAGATAATTTTGTCCAAACATTTTCTTCAATTTCTTATACTTGTGCATCATACAAAATGAGTTACACTTTTATGCTGGGATTACAGTCTGGACCCCAAAACACACAGTTGTCAGAATACATGGTTATTAAACCACTGGTTAAGTGAACGATTAATATAAATGGAGTGATAATTTTAAATTCCAACATTAATATAAATTTTCTGTGGGATTTCAGTTTTGTCTTAAAAGTAATTTAAAATAATATTTTGAAAATGTTTTATTAAAATAACATATAAACTTTAATGTCGATATTGAGAAACCATTTTTCATGATTTATTAATCGTGCACATGAAAAACGATTGGGCAGTAAAGAAACTAACATTTATACATTAAATTACAAAATAACTGATAAATTCAAGAAAATAAATTAAAAGTCAAGTATGCTATTTTTACATTGAAAGCCAATTGCATACTGTAAAAAAATGTTTAATAAAATAACACTTAAAATTGAGTTTATCTGTTTTAACAATAGGTAGGAAAAAACTAATAATGTTGCTCTTAGCAGGAAGTCAGTAAGTCATCCTAACAATAGAAATAATTTGAATTTCATGAAATGAAAAATACTCGTAAGAATTATGATATCTCGTACAATTATTTAGCAAGGGAGCCATGGTAAAATCTATTTGTTAAGTAGATGTGTGTTTTTTAATTTACATGTTATTGGGGCTTGATTGTATTTGCATTATATATTTCAAATAATTTATTTTTATGCTGTTTCATTTCATTTTTGTTCTTTTATGGATGAATAAGTATGTTTAATAAATGCTTTATTAAGCTACAAAAAAAATTCAAATTTGCTTTAATCACTTTTAATGTTACTCTAATTGTAATTTAAATTATTGCTTTTGATGTGTATAAGAGAGCTCTACCTCATTTGAATTTTGTATGTGATATTTTATGTAAATATCGGTGTGTTAATCATTGATAAACAATATTCAATAATATAATCTTTGAGTGTTTTATTACACATCACATTATTTTAAAAACATTTATTTTTGATGAACTAAAGGGAGTGTTCAAATATAAATTTAAATTAAACTCTCTCTCTCTCTCTACAGATTTCAGAGCATATTGCAATTTTATATTTACTGAGTGTTCTATGATATGCTAATTTATGCATTTAACATGGTTATTCATTCAAAATAATTGTCAAATCTAGTAGTTGTATTGCATTGTTAGCACATATTTTTAAAAAAATAACTTAAAATGCAATGATTTTCTTCATCAAGTTTGTTTACATTTGATAGTTAAAATCACTTAAATTTGTAACAGGTTTTTTAAGTCCTTGTTTTGCAACTCATATAATATCTTAATGTTATTCTAATTTCAAATACTTCTTTTAGTAACATGGATAATAAATACAATTATGAATATCTGGTTTTAACAATGTGTTTGTTTTAAAGGTGTATATGTGTTTCATACCTGAAAAAGTAAATACTTTTCTGTATAAAGAGGAAAGAAAATTTGGGTTTATTTTCTGTATAAAATTATTTCCTTAATATTTTATAGTTATTGATAAGTTATATTTCTTCAGCGATGCCTTGTGGTTCGATATCTGTATCCTGTATATTGTATCCCTGAAGTTGAAATTGTGCCGAGTTCATACACATCCCTAGCTACATTAGAGAAAGGTAAAAATTTAACTTGTTTCTTAAATATAATAAAGTAAATAGCTGTAAAAAAAATCAAGCATTTCTGTCTTTTAAAGTTTTCTAACTTAAACAAGCAGTATTTTTATATGATACTTGTATGTATGTATGTGTATAAAAAATGTTATAAGTAATCTCTTTCTGTCTGCAATTTTTTCATTATTTATTTTTTGTCGCATGTTATGGATATTGCAAATACAATTTTTAAAACCCAAATCTTTATTTTGTATTCCAAATAAGAATCTTATAAAAATTTTAATAGAGAAAAATTAATTGATTAACATTTAAAAAATCAGATTTAATATGTAAAGTAGCAAAAAAAAAATGTTTCATTACACATTTTGCATAATTGTAGTATTTTAAAAAGAGCAAACATTTATTCTTTGTGATTCTTTACTTTTTTAAAATACCATATTTATTCGAATCTAAGCCGCCATCGATTCTAGGCTGCACCTCAAACTCTCAAGTATTTTTGAAAAAGGAAAAATGGTGTAAAAGAGTTTATCGACACCCAAATGTTACAAAATTTAAATAAATTTAAAATGACAACAAATAAGAAGTGAATAATTAGCTATTTTACCAATATTAAAAACTTTTAGATACAAACATGAACCTGCAATTGCTCTAATTGCCCCTATCCAACAATTTTTTTTCCTTTTTGGAAAAAAAAGTGCGGTTTAGATTCCAGTAAATACGGTATTTTTCTGTTTAAACATTGTTATAATCCAATATATTCATATGCATTTGAGTATTTTTTACATTTCTAAAATTTTTTTTATTTAATCACATCTTTGAATTTGGTTTGCTTTAAATATTTGTTTTCAGTTCGCCAGTTTTTATCTAGAATGGGGAAAGTAGCCTTTTTAAGAGCTGGAAAAGATCCTCGTGTACTGACATCAAAAGAAAGAGAAGCGAAGAAAGCTCGTATGTTTCTTTTATTAATTATATTTCATAAACCTCATTGAGCTCTACATTTATATAAGATGCTTCTATAAATATACTTGACATGTGATATATTAACATTTTAGCAAATTTTTATCTTATTTGAATATATTTGAGAAGAAATCATGGATTAATCAATTCAGTTATATAATTTAAAGATTCACTCAAAATACTTTTGTGTAATAATTATGCTTAAATAGTAAACAGAAATATATATAAAAAGAAATTGCAAAATTTTTTTAACTAGTTTTCATATAGTTTAAACCAACCTTTTTGGGAAAAATGCCACTTTCTAATAAAAAAATATGTGTGCCGTTTTCAACTTTACCAACAAATACAAAACTTGATAAGGTGAAAAAATGTTACTTATAGGCATATTATATGGAATTCTTAAGCAAATAGTTTTTTATGCAAGTCTAAGTAATGGAAATTTGAATATAATATTATAAATAAGACAAAAGTATAAACCTGGCTTTTATTGTTAAAAAGTTTTTACAGGTCTAATCAGTTAGGTTAGGTATAAAATAAAAATGAGTAACTTCAAACATTTAATTTTAAATAATTATTTAACAGTCTGTATTTTGTTCATATGGTTTTTGAATTTAATATTTTTCACCAAGTCATCTATCTATATTAGGATTAGTTCTGGAAGATGCTAACAAAATTAGGTTGTTTTATGTGTGTATCTGTTAATTTTGAACAATATTTTGATTTAATTATGTTCATAATAGAAAATACTTGTGCACAAACACACATATTGATCGAAAATCTACAACAATATTTGACTGCCAAATTATGTTCGTTTGGATGTACTCTTATTAAGATTAATTGGTTTCTTTTCAAGGTGCTTTAGGTGTTTTTTGTAATACATGGAAAAAAATTTCAAAATAATTCTTATTGTGTTCAAATTTTCTTTTAACATTTAGTTATGTATCTTGGTTTTACTTTTAAATAAATCTTAAGTTGATCTGAAGATTAATAGCGATAATAAAAAATTCAGATTTGATTAGATTCAAACTGTATAGTGTTCTTTTTAAAAATAAACTACTTACAATAAATCTCTGAAGTTTGGTGAAATTCACCAAACTTATTTTATTACATATAAAAGACAATTTTGTGAGGATTGAGTTGTAAAATTTTAACTTCCATGAGAGTTGAGTCAGTTTAAAAGGGAGATATATTTCCATGAAATTTATTATTGTTTTTATCCTATGCCAGACTTAGGCATGATTACCATCACTTTATAATGAGCAGCGTAATATAATTCAAAAATACAATAAAATCTTTGGAGATTTTTAACTGGGATGTCTGCTACTATGCTGCTGAGAATCTGCCAATCTTGTTACAAAGCTACAGGCATGCACAGATACAATTTAGTATCTTGTTCTGGACTCTGCAATGTAGTAGCATCCATCCTGTTATATATAATAAAAATCATTGTAGATTTTTATTGTTTCTCTCTGTCATAAGATTGTAGGCAGTCATACCTTAGTTTAGCATAGGGTAATAATAATAATAAATGCCATGGAAAAATATATTTCCATTTAAGACTGATTCATCTCTTTCGGAAATTAAAATTCTAAAATTCCATTATCAAAGGGATAATTTGACTTAAGTATATAATAAAATACTTAAATCAAATTATCACTTTGTTTGAGGAATTTCAACCAACGTTTAGAAAATTATAGTCACAAAGCTGATTATAAATTCAGAATGAAATATATTGCCTTAAAATCTTTGGCAATTAATCTTCAGCATGAGATTAATATTTGATAACTGGTGGCATGGAGTTTATCTTTGACAATAAATCACTGGGGCATAGTGTTAATAAAAAAAGTACCGTATATTTTCCAGGGTAGCTTATTATGTAAAATTAAGGAACAAGAAATAAAAATAACCCAAAATGTATGAATGATTATTTTCATTGCTTCGCTATTCCAAAGTAATAAATTTTTTATTTGTAAGTATACACATTCTTGTGCATTTTTTAAATTTCTGCTTGAAGTTAACTATGCATAAAAAATTTTGGTATAAATTTGTAGCACGAAATTAATATTCATGTTGCTATGCATTTATTTGTATTTTAGTTTAATTTTCATTCTAAACATTTCATTTTAAAATTGGATTAATATTAACTGATACATATATTTTCTATTTTCATTAAAAAATACTGGAGACATAGGTAGTCTATGAGAATATTCTTTTCTTGTCTTAATTCAATGTATGTTCATATGCTTTTTCATGTAATGACCCACATGTTTTCACATATTTGTGTGAAATAAAATCGTAATAAATCTAACCAAAATTAATAATTTTATTTAAAAAAGTTAACTATGTGTTTTACTGTTTGAGCTTATGCTAATTTAATAACTTTTAATAAAGTTAATTGTTGTTATTTTTCAAGTAACATTAAATTATCAATCATTGATTTGTTCACCAGAATTCATCAAAAATATGAGAGAATGCAAAGGAACTGTACAAAAGATTCCTCCAACTATCCCTAATCTTGCTGATAAACAGATATTGTCAAAAGGTGCAGATTTTGAACTAGGTAATAATACTTATGTTAATTTGATAATTTCAAAAATGATTTATATGTTTTTACTCCTGCAATAGTATCATCTTTTTGTGTGTGTGTTTTGTTATAAATAGTTAGTTTCCTTAAAAAGTGTCCTTTTTTTGTAGTTTTTATTATTTTTTAAATTAGAAAATCTAGTGCTAATGTATTATAATTGTTTTTATTTATGTTTAAAAGAATCTTTTAATTTTGTGTATGTGTTTGTTTATATGGTTATTAGCAGAAATTTTATTGTGATACTTTTTAAAAATATTATATACGGAATTACTTAGAAAAATTGTTAATAAATTTCTATTTAATAAAAAAGGAGAATTATATATATTTTTTAGCATTAACCACAAATAACATTTCATGATAAAATTATGTTGTGTTTCTTCTCTTTGTGAATTGCAAGATTCAAATCGGAATTCATTTATTTTGTTTAATTTTTAATGTAATTTATCTCCAATTATAGAAATGAAGTTGTGGATTTGATATAAGTTAAATGCATTATATTTAGGAACAAAATTGAACATATTTTTTTATGAAAACAGTTTATATTTGTACAATAATGTTTCAATGGTGTTAGAAATATTTGCTTAAATATATCAAAAGTTATGCTAATGCTGCCTTATTTTTTTTAAAATAATTATTATTGTTATTGAAGGCTTTGTGTGAATTACTTGGACTTTCAATGACTTTATTTTTCTTTCCAAATATTTTTTCCTGTAATATTCATACGAGTTCCGACTATGAAGACTTTATATGATATTTGAAAAATTGCTAAACAAGAAATGGATTCACATTTAGAGTATTGTAGCATTTTATAAAATGTCATGTATTTTTTCATAATTTTTTCATCCTCTTTTGATTCCTTTTCATGGTTGATTTTTAACTTTATTTTATTCTTGTTAATCATTCTAAATTGTATTCCATTTGAGTAAAGTTTTTCAAAATTATTTTTTAAAAATTTGTTTTTATATTTTTAACAAAAGTGTGGAAAGCTATTTTTTATACTTAAAAAAAAAAATTAGAATTATATTAATAAAATTTTCAAAAAGTTTTCTTGAATTTTCATGCACATTTTTACATTGAATTATGATTCATATTGAAATGCTTTTTGTATAATTTCAATTTTTTTTTGGTCAGTTGTTTAGTTTTTGTGTTTAAAATCATAAGCATAATTAAAATATTTGCATTGTAAAACTTTTTTTCTATGTTGAGTTTGCTTTCTAGGTAGCCAGAAGGTTGGAAACTTATCAAGTTGAGAAATAATAGTTTGTACTGTTAGTTGATAGTTTTTATTGTTTAAAATTAGTTGCAATAAAAATGCACTGGCCACATATGTGAAATTATGTATGCAAAATATATAAATAAGCAATGAAAATATGAGCTTTACTTTATGAATTTAGTCAAATATATAAAAAGAATAATACATAATGTGCTTTTTTTAACAGATGAGCCTTCAGGAAGAGAGAAGGACTGTGTTGTGTGTATGGATGAAGAAAGAAATTGTGTATTGCATCCTTGTCACCACATGTGCACATGCATCACATGCGGACGTCTTCTATTGAAACGTCAAGATGCTTGCCCTATCTGCAGAAAACATATATCCTCTATATTTAGAGTATATCACTCATAGAGGTAATTCAATATTACTTATTGTTATCAACTACATATAGTAAACTACTTTTGTGTACAGTTATAAATATTAGAGCATTTCACCTGCATAAATATAATTCCTGAGTACTCATATATATATTTTTAAATCTGCTGCCATCAAATTAGTGTTGAATGAAATTACAATAAAAATAAATATTAAAATAATTGCACTAAAAAGAGAGTAAATAATTAAAAGTTCAATTAGAATTTTTTAAAAATTATTTAAGATTGCGATTTAATATTCTTAAGGAAACAGAGAGGTTATGGTTTTGTTTTAATGATTTTTTTACAGAATTTTTGTTTTTTCCTATGTATATGTATTATGTAAAACTGTATATGTGCGTAACATACTTCAAAAAGCTACTCATTTAATTAAAAAAAATTTAATTTAATGAAAGATTCCTAAAATGCTACTCCTCTCCTACAATAAATGACACATTGATTTACAACTACATCAAATTAGGCATGACAAAAGCTGGTATGGGATTTGTGATAACATGATTAATATTTGCAAAAAATTTTTTTAATGCTTATTGAAAATTTCTCAAAAACATAAACTCAAAATTAATTTATTTTTGAAAGAATAAGTATTGCTTTTTGATTCAAAAATGCATGCCAACATTCATTACATATGTTAACAGCAATAGTTAGAAAAATATCAAAGCCTTTGGCACAATAGAAAAAAAGCCTTAGCATTTTAAATGAAGAAAATAGTGATTTTTGTTTTCTGAGATGAATCAGCTTAAAGTTTTTATTTGCAATTGAGATGTAAATAAAAAGGAACATAAATGTCATCATAACTGGGTTTTTAACTTAGAACTTTCAAATTTTGTGAGAGTATGGAAAAATATAAAAAAGAATGATATAAGAGTGATTTTTTTTGGACTAATTTTTGTCAATTTAATCGTATTGTGTCCCCTTCAGAAAAAAAATTACTTGTTAACTTTCCTTTAATTCTTTTTTCATGATCATTTTAAAATGTAAAAATAAAACAGTGCAATCAAGGAAGTCATTTGACATAAAAGTTTCTTCCTATTTCAACAATTACTTTCTAGATGAAACTTACCTTAAAATATTTCTCGCACAACTATTTTCAAGACTCAAGTCATTTATAAATTATGAAATAACTCATGGGGTAGATAATAAATCTTTTGATAATCTTTAACATTTCTTTATTTGTTAAGTACATTTGAATTGTATGTGTAATGCATTAAAATGTAAATAGTTGTACTTATTTTTTGAATATTTTTTTATAATTGGGAATATTTTGTGGTTAATTTTTAAAATATTAAAGGCTTTTAAAGTTGCCTTGAATGATCTATTAATCTTTTCTACTTTACCATTGGGCTATGGGGCTGTTGTATGTGAGAGATTAATGCTGCAGATTCTTGACAAAGTTTGATGTAATTCAGTGGTAAATTGAGTTCCACAATCTATAATTATATGCTCAGGTTTTCCAAATCATGCTGTATAATTGCTGTAAAAAGCTTTTGTTGCAGTTTCTGCAGATATGTTTTTCATTTTGTATGTACAGCTTATATCCGTTTTGTATACGGGTGAGGCAGTAGATGCCGTCATTTGACTGTTGTAATAAACCAATAAGATCAATATGCACTTCTTGCAGTCATTCAAATGGCCTTTGAGATTCTCCAAGTGCTGATTTTGTATAATGAATTATTTTTTATCCTTGACATGGTATACAAAATTTTGTCTAAATCTGGACATCTTTCTTAAAATTGGGCCTAATAAATTTTGAAGAAATTAATTTTACCATTGATCTAATCTCAAGATGGGATAATTCTTGAAAATTATGAAATATTTTCATACAATAATTGACAGGTCTGTAAGATCTAACAAGTGTTGAAATATCACATTATGAATTTTTTTCAGATGGAAGGGTATAAAGTTTAAAATTCTAACTGGTAGATTTTAGCAATTTTTAAATTCTTATTCAACAAATTGATTATAGTTTATTATTGTAATTTCTTGATTTCTTGACAATGTGTCTGCTAATATATTATCTTCTCCTTTAATATACATAATATTCGTTGTAATTTCAAATGATCCAAATTCTAATGTATCCGTCAGTGCTCAAGTAATCCTTCCTTTCTTCCAATTAGTTTGTTCTTTGGTGTACAAGAATGACATCCCCCTTCTCCAAGATACAACACAACTCTTTTCTATTTTTTAATCCTTTTTGTCATTCCATACCTTTTTATCCTTTGAGATTCTATTCACCGGTAAAGGAAGAGTGTAAACCATAGGTTCCCAACCTTTTGTGAACTGGCACCCCCTTCTCTTGTAAATATTTTGATGTCACCCCCTTTTCTAGTGAATATTTCGAGACCGCCCCCTCCCACTCTAGAGAAATAAGAGTACACATATTACATAGTGAAAACAAGAGTTAAATTTTAAAAAAATATCCTATTACTTATAGAATATATTTTTTAATTTAATTTTTTTTCTAAAGTCCCAATTTTTTTGCTTGTGAAGGTATATATATATATATATACCTATGATTACAATATATAATATATCACATTTAAATATATTTGTGGCAATAGCTGTTTCAGATTCACAAGCAAAAAACATGCTACTGAATTTCTTCTTCATTTAAAAGAGTGGAATAAAAGTCTTAGCTTGTTATAAAGACAGACAGGAGTTTTGATTATACAAAATAATTCATAATAAACTATTTCTTTCAAAATAAATATCAATTGACAGTTTCAGCCTTTAAAAAGACATGTTATTTCCTGGTTAACATATTTAAATATGTTTCTTGGATAATATACGTAAGGAAATGCAGTGGACGAAACATTTTTCATACTGTTCACAGACAAAGACAACACATGCACTACAGAAATTATATAAAATGCACTATATCATTCAGTTTAATGTAGGTCTGAATGTAATGTAATCTTTAAGTTTTTCATCCAATTCCCGAACTACCGAAATATGGGAATTTTTGCACATGTGACATAGAAATGATTTAAATGCATACAAACAACATAATGTAAACGGTATCAAAGTTTACTTTTGTTAGTACATAATCAGCGTGTTTTTTTTTTGTTAATTTGCCCAAGCCCTTCCGTGCCATCTCAGAGCTCCCTAATTTTCTCTGGATTTTTTACTGCCCCCCTGAAAGCCTCAAAGGCCCCCAAGGGGGTGTTATTGCCCACGTTAAGAACCTATGGTGTAAATCAATATATAAATGGCTTAATTTAGTGTGATAGTGTTACATCTTTATATGCTCTTGATTATATTAAATGTGTTTATCACTAACTGTGCTATTCCACTTTGGACTTTTTTTTAATTATGAAAATTTTGTCCCATTTAATTGCGTACATAAATTTATCTATTATTTTCAGAAAATTATCATTTTTATTATGTTCTTTTGAAGACGTATTGATAAATATTTTTAATTAACATAGAATTAGGTATTTTTTCTTTCATCTTTGTTCAAAAATATGATAATATATTGTTATTAATGTTAACATCTCCTTTTTAGCAGAAGGAAAAAGTATATTTTGTGTAAAATATTATTTTAGTAACTCTTTTTATTTTTTATTTTGAGTTATGAACCATCTATATTTGAGAGTATTCTGGAATTTATAACTTTTTCTCATTAAATTTTTGTAATTGATGCAGCACAAAATAATCATAAATTAATTTTTAGAGGTTTATACTTCGACTTGCAGTTACTATGACTAATCATTTATGTGATAATTTTTTTATTACTGTATTTATTTGAATATAAGTTGTCATATATTCTAAACCTTACTCTAAATTCTCAACACATTTTTGTGAAAAAATAAAAAAAAATAGCATAAAAAGGTTTATTGAAACCTGATAATTGTGATATTAAGAAAAAATTATAACAAGAACTAATAAGAAGTGAATAATTTATTTTATCAATATTAAATTTTTGAATACATACATGATCTTGTTATTACTCTAACCGTCTGTGTATCATTTTCAATCTCTTCCATTCAATGAATTTTTCCACCTTTGATTCTAAGCTGCACTCAACTTTCAAGAGCATTAACATTGGGTAAAAAGTGCAGCTTAGATTCAATATTAAATTATATTCATAAATAATGTATTAAACTGAGCTTATTTATACTTTGAAAACTTGTGTGGAAAATATTTTCAGTGTTTAAGTTAATTAACCAAGAATAAATTTACATGGGAATTAGAATAAAAATATGTGTGCAAAATGTTAAATATTTTTTACATGCACTGTGTGTCAACATTCATTCTATATTCTGAAAATGCTTATCATATTATTTTTATGCATTGCACATTGTTTTCTCCATTTCAACATATCCTTAATCAGTGAGATTTATTTTTAATATTTCAATTATATGGTAGTAGTTTTTCATGTGTTTAGTGATTCATTAAGCTAAATTAAGTATTCAAAAAAAGCTTATAAAAATTATCATTATGAAAGAATTTACATTTTTTTATTTTTATTTTTAGGTATAATTGGAGCTTCACTAATATTCATATTTGTTTCAATTGTTATTTTAATCTCTTGACCCAACCACACCATGACATAAAATTTCATATATTTGTACCGAGAATCTCAATTTTTTCCAGTTGAGTTTTTTGGTGTAACACATAATCATGCCATTGTTTTAGCTTATAATGTCTTATTTGGAATTTTTTATGTAGCGATATAAGCTTAATTTCTTTAATGCAATTGTATCAGTATTAATATACTTTGAAGGGAATGCTCATTTTTGCATATGTTAAAAAAAAGGAAGAATTTGTCTTCTGTTTTTGAGCTTTATTTCTGGTATGCTTTATATGTTAGAAAGTATTCTGTAAAGGAGAGGTTTTTGGAAATTCTTTCTTGTAAAACTTTTTATGGTAAAACAATGAGCGGCTTTTACTACTTAATTTAAAAAAAGGTCAATATTTCTTAAATTTTTTTGAAAAATGTTTGCATCGTTCTATTTTAAAGTGAAAAATTTAACTATTCTGTATTTAAATTGAAATGTTTCCCTAATTTTCCAACTATTATAAAAAATATTTCATTTTGAAATATTTTACGAAAATGTGAAATACATTATTACTATCTCAAAAGCGCTTCATCTGATAAATTCCAATGAAAATTAAACATTAACACATCTGAAAATTTAGTGACTTCATAATATTTTATATTTGTGATGTTGTGAAAGTATTTGAAAAATGTTAGTTTTTTTAAGAAAACAAATTATTCAAATTTCAGTCAAAACATTTCAACAAGCTTGAAATTTTGTTTTAAGTATGATGTAAATTATACTTGTTGAAATTATGAATCTTAAACTGACAAAATAAAAATTTCCCATGCAAATAATAAATTAAATATATTCCTGTTATTATTGTAAATAAGAATATAATTTACTGTACATTATGTAAAAATTATTTTGAGAAGCTGTAATAAGTTACCTCCTCATCTTTTGTTCATATATATATGCCTATAATTTTTATTGCTATACTAATAAGCTATTATTCTGTAATATGAAAACCATTTTATCTTGACAGGGGAAGAATTGTTTTTAAAATTTATATAATTTACTTCTTTTGGTTTATATCTATAATATAAGGTTGCTATTTAAATGTATAAAATTTTAACATTTGAAATAATTAGTAACTGATCAAATTGATCAATATATTAAATATTTTTCATTTTTATGAGTCATTAAATTTAATGTATCTAATCTCTTCAACATCTTTACCTCTTAACTCTGAATTATACAAATCTATAAATTATCAGATATTCGGTTTTAGTAGTTTATATTTAATTCTTCTAGAAAAATCTGCGATTCTTTCTTATGTGAATACCTTCATATTTTAAAGATGAAAACAGTACAATGATGAAGAAGCTATTTTGTGAAAAAATTAACACATCATAGTTTTTTTCTTCTGTTATGTTCTATAAGAAGTAATATATTGTTGTTTGTAAGTAATTTTTTATTTAATTACATTGAATATATTCTCTTTCTATTATTGTTTTCATTTGAAAATTCATTAGCGAGAATTTTGCATAAATAAAATATATAAACATTTCACTTTGCAATAAAAAAATTATAAAATTTATTTGTAAATAAATTGTAAACAGCAAAATACTACTGTAAATATTATTAATATATATGGTTGCAAATGAATATTAGTAAGCTTATTTTATTTCATATTCTTTTAATCTAATCCTAATTATTAAAATATGTGGGAATCATCAAAAGAGTATAATCTGCTTTTTTAAATGTATTAGCAATGTTCTAATTGAGTGTCATCAATATAATTTTTTCATTGCTGTCATGTAACATATCATCTGATTTCTTAATGTTGCTTAAAATGAAATCAAAGAATTATGAAAATTCTGTATGATTTTTTTTTTTTTTTTCGTTTTCTACATACTTCTTTCTGTATAAAATAAAAAAAATTTTAAATCATTGAGTGACCTTGTTTTTCTGACACACTGTGTTGTACAATCGATTCCATAAGTAATATTCATGAATATCATTTTAACTAACTTTTATGAAAAAATTACAAAAATACTTAATTAGATTTTTTTAACACTAAATAAATGTCTTATTTCATAAGTTTTAAAAAATTTATTTCAAAATTGAATTGAAAATATCTGTTAATTGTGAAATCTTGACAGTTTTCATTTTTATCCTAAGCATCAGGAATAAAATAAAAACTCTGCATTATATTAAATTATTTCACTTTAACCCACATTAATGAGTAGGCGATTTTTCCTGTTAAACCTAACTCTGTTTAAAAATTCGTATAAAATCATTACTGTAATAAAATATGCCGATATTTATAGTTCCAAATCCAGATCATAACCTGCGTGATCATGGACCTCAGAACGGGGAAAATGCAGTTTCAACTTTGATACAGTATTCCATGAAGTGATCACATATATGTAATTATGCTCATGTACGGGTTTAATCACAATTCTCCTCATTATTTTAGGTAATTGTGATATTTCAAAACTATATTGTTATTATTTTGGCTTTCAAGACGAAGTAAATTCATGTAAGAAAAAATAAATAACTTGAGCTTTTGGATTAAAAACATTAGTAGCATTAGCTATCTTGTTTTTAAATGGGAAAAAAGAAAACAGGCTCTTTTCTTTTTAAACTGGTCTGCAGAAACATATTTGCCTTTTTTATGATATACATCATGGGCAGCAACCTTTTAGCTGTGGCGTGCCAAACCAAACTACCAATAGGATTCAGTGTGCCTCAAAGTGGGACATTTTTGAAACAATTCAAATCAAGCGATAATGCATGCAATGTTAGAGAATAGAGATCAATAATATAGATAAGTTAAAATTTTATTATATATTAATTTTGCATCATTTAAAGATATTTCATAACATGAACATAAACAACATAAAATATGGCTATTTATTCAAAAAAAATTTAAACTGTACATATATTATATATTTAAAAACATTTATTAAAATAAGAAATAGACAATGTAAAATATAAGTATTTCCCTTCATTATAGTTAAATAAAAAAATACAATAAAAATTTTAATGCGAGCCTTGTACTTGCTCCACTCTGCTTTCAAAGCGCTTAATCGGGTATAATGTGCGATTTTCAGTTTGACACAATTTTGAGCATTCAGTTGTTAAACAACCTCTTTGCGGACTTGAAATATTTTTCATATGAGGAAAGATTTTTTACTTAGATAAGTGGAACCAAAAGCAACAAAGCAGAGTACATGCAATTCTCTCTCTTCGAGCAATCAAATTTGACCCATAATAACTTTCAATAATTTACAAAATAGCTGTAAATTTTTCTTTAGAGTTATCTTTTAATTTTTTTCGTAATTCTTTAAATGTTCATAATTCTGAAGATGTTTGTCAAGAAGGACCTTTACAGATTTATCAACTTTCAACCACTCAAAAATTGACAAATTTGTAGAGTAGTGCAGAGTGCCACTGAAAAGTGTACCGCATGCCACGTGTGGCACACGTGTCATAGGTTGCCGACCCCTGATCTACATCATAGCAATGAATAATCATCATATATACTGTTTGAATTGCATGGAAAGTATTGAAAGAGTATGCGAGTGTCTTGTATTATCACACATGTTTAAGTATGATCGACTTTTTTACAATTATAAGAACCCCATAAAGAATATTTGTTAATTTATATATTTTTCTTTAACTGGGAGTTATTTGTTTTTCTCTGTGTTTATTTTTAAAAGTATATAAAAAGTTAAATATACT
Organism: Trichonephila clavata; assembly: GCA_019973975.1. Lineage (NCBI taxonomy): Eukaryota > Metazoa > Arthropoda > Arachnida > Araneae > Nephilidae > Trichonephila > Trichonephila clavata. The sequence continues at coordinate 44,596 of BMAO01038228.1, forward strand.
ATGTGAAAAATTATGTGTGTGATAAAAAAAGTATATAAAATTATAATTCCTAATAATTTCTTTTAAAAACGCCTTTAACTTCCTCTAACAATCTCAACCACATAACGATGATAAATATATATAAAGTACTAATATATAATAGATTAGAGAAACATTTTGCTTCTTAATCGATCGTTAACCTTTAATGTTATTTATGTGATTTTGTTTTCAATAGAACATATCTAGATTGATTTTTTTTTAAATATTTAAAACCAAATGAAATTTATCCGTTTTTTCTCTTTAAAAGTCTGACTAAACAGTTACCTAAAACTAATATTAAAAAATAAATGCATTACCCTTTTAAAAATGTAATAATATATCTTATTTTAAAAATAATCTGTACAGTTAATTATTTCAATTAACTTGTGATTTACAACTATGGAATACCTTAAATTCTTAATAAATTTGAAGTTCTAAAAATTACTTATCTTTTAAATCTATTATCCTTCAAACATTGCATATTAACTTAACAATATTGGACAAGTCAGTAGTTTTGTAACATAGTTTATATAGTAATTTAAAATAATGGCTCAGTGAAGAGATTATAGGGCTTGTACTTTAGCATTTTGTCCAATGTGTGAATGCTCTAAAGGTATCCAACTACCCTAAAATTGTGAATTTTTTTTATGATTCTATTTTACATTTTATTAAATTTATAAAATTACCAAGTTTATTATTTTCCGTTCACTAGAACAAAAACTACAAGTGTTTTAGTAAAAGTAGATGCCATTACTTTAAGCAAGATATACTTTAAAACGCGTTTCATTCGAAATGTGTTTTTTTTTTAATGCACAAATGGAGAGAGGGATAGCTAAAAAAGTTTTGAAAGTAATTAACTCAAATTTTTTCTATATGTTTTGTATAATGGTAAAAGTATTTTAACCTTCAGATTTATCAATCACTGCTTTATTACAAAATTTACTGTCCCTTCTGTTAATATAATCACTGTTTTTTAAGCAATTTCATATAATAGCTAAGATAAAGTGCTCTAGTTTTTGTAAAAATTTAAATACCTCTTATCCCGAAGGTCATTTCAAAAATGAATAACAACAGATCCGAATTGAAAATTTGTTTATAAACTTTTGGTACAGAATGAACCGCGTTTATGTTATTTTTTGTAAATTTTTTCCAATTTTTTCCCCATTTTAACAAGAATAATTTTTTTTCTTTTTTTAATTTTAGCAAATTTTTCTTAAAATATAGCAAAAAAATCTAAAAACAGCGAAAAAATCCCCCTATTTTTTTTTTTTTTAAAGTTGTAGCAAGTAATCGGATACCTTATGGAAAAAAAAATTAAAGGAAAAAACTGCAATTGAAAGTATGGCATATTAACTACATAATTAACGAAAAAATATTACAGATAAATATATTAAATTATGGTAAATGAATTTTGCTAGATATTTTCCTCAAGAAAATTTCTTTCTCTGATAGTAATTTTAAGTTAAAAAGCAAAGCAAGAGTTTTGAGAAAGATAAAAACAATTATTTTAATTTATAGATTTTTTTATTTATTGAACTAAATTTGAATTATGATTTTGTTTAAACTTAATTCATGTATATATAGTTTAGATAGTTTTTTTTTTTTTTTTTTTTAAATTTTTCTTTTAATGTAGGTTTTTAGTTATTTATCTTGATGTGCAAAATTTCTTTAAGAAAAAAGATCAATCAAAGGTAAGTTTTTAATGTTTTATCTCCTAACTATTTATATAAGTTCATTTATAAAAGATGTTATATTAAATTATAACTTTAATTGTAACACTTCTGAAATGAGCAAGAGTTCATTTATTTGCTACTTGATTTCCTAAATCGAATATAGAACCTTTAAAAAATTTAGCAAACAAGGAAATCTTTTTCAGTTTTTTTACCCTTGTAAAACTCTTTTCATTGCAGGAAAATCTATTCGGCAGGAAAAACTAATGCAGAATTTCATTCCCCCTCGCCTTTTGAATTAGGGTTTCTGATTTCCTGGTTTTTTCTATTTCCGGGAAAGTACTAATCATTCCTGGAAATACGTCAAAATTTTGAAGAATTTAAAAACAAGTTATTTTTAATTAATATTAATTATAATTATATAAAATAAGGATACATATGAAATCCAAAATTTATACTCATTTATACATTTATCTAAAAATACAAAAAAATATGTAAAAAAATGTTTATTCCTTTTTAAAGTGCGATTTGAGTAAACAAACAATGTATGCTTTAATCACTCAGCCTAGTCCTTACTTAGATTTGTTATGAATAACCCTGCAGCAGAAAATTTTCTATCGATTGCTTACAAATCCTCACCCAGTTTGTGTTTGAGGATCAATTTTCCATTATTTTTTAACCAGTTATTTTTCTCATGTTGCTACTAAGAAATAAATATTAATAAATACCATAAAGTGTATTTGCTGCTGGAGTAACGATCACGTACTTTAAAAATACTAATTCTTGTATTTAAGAGATTTTATTTATGTGACATTGCTTTTTATGAAATTATTGTATTTTTGTTACATAAATATAACAAAATATTAATGTAAGAATCTGACATAAACGTTTGGCTTAGAAGAATAATAAATAAAAAAAGTTGGGAGATTTTCTTAAAATTTACTTCCCCAAATAGTTTTGGGGCTCACTCCCTTCTGATTCGATTAACTAATTTGTAATAAAGACAAGTATCTAAAAAAAAGTTTTCAATAACAAATTAAATAACAGTTTTAAGTGTTAATACTTACGTTATCAATATAAAGTATCAGAAGAGTCGTGCTGGTAGACTATATAAAATGATGTTCTTTTAAAAACTAAATACTTCTAATTAACGAAGTGATGTTTGGCAGACAGACCGGAATTGATCAGGACAACTTTCCTTCGACAAGCTGCAAAGATTCTTCCCTTCCCTACTTGGACGTTACTCTTTCTCTTATTACACTCAAACCCATTGCTGAAGGCTTTCAACGGACATTTCTCCTTCCAAGGAATTCTTGGTGAACGATCGCAACAGTGCGGTCAGCTAAAATTCAAATCGGAGGTCAAAATCCACTGTCAAGTCATAATTAGCAACCTCAGATTATTTCAGCCCTGTGTCGTTCCCAGGAACAAAGCATAACTCTCGAGAATACAAAAAGTGTGGAAATCTGATTTTTTAGGAAATAAACCCAACTTTGAAAGGAAATGATCTAATAGTTGATTGCACCAATTGTGTATTTTTTACTTAATAATAAGTACAAAAAAAATTAATTACACCTGTACACAATTAGGATTTCTTTCCAGGGTTCCCGGGAAATCATAAGATTTTTGTACTTTTTCTATTCCCGGGAATTAGACTTCGTTCCCGGGAATCCCACGGGGCTTGCATTATCTATGAGGTAGCTATTTTTGACTTGACCTTACATTTCAATCTCGGACATCATTAACTGAACTTACTGTGGCAATTTGCGATCGTTCACCTCAAACTTCCGGACGAAGGAATGTTCGTTACCCCAACTGTGGGGTAAGAGTGTAATATGAGAACTTTGGGGGGGGAGAACTTTTCCATTGCTAGCCGTGGGTGTATAGAGTTTGGTTAACAAGAAATATTGGGTTTTTAAAGCAATCGCATTTCGTTGCCAAACAGCACTATGTGTTCAAAGTTCCAAGATCTAGATTTATGTGGATAATGTAAGTACTAATACTTAAAACTATTATTTATTTAATCTTTTAAAAAAAAAAATTCGAATACTTGTCTTTATTATGAGCTATTTAATTGAATCAACAATTTGAAGAAGAGAATGAACCCACAAACTGTTTGGGGGAGAATATTTTTATAAGAAATTGCGCAATTTTTCTAATCTTGACTTTCGTGTGAGATTCTTATATTAATATTTATTTATATTTATGTAACAATAATACAGCAATTCCATAAACAAGAAATCGGTTATACAAATAAAATATCTTAAATACAATAATTAATATTTTTAACGTACATAATCGGCAGTTCAGCAGCAAATGAGTTTTCAAGTATGTATTAATATTTATCTCTTAGTAGAGCAACATTAGAGAAATAATTGATTCAGCTTTGACGGGTTAATTTTCAAATACATGTGAGTCAGTAAAGGAACATTAATTTTAGTAATTATTTTCAAATGTGATTTTTCTCCCGAGATTTTTAATTTACAAGATCTTTAACTGTAACATTTTTTCCATGCCTGAGTGATAAATGTATAAATTGCTTATGCTTTCTGAAATCCTATTTCAAAACTGAATAATCAATTTATTATATATTTTGTACTTTTTAGCTCATTATGTAAATAAGAATTAATTTTGTAATTTATATGCATCCTTATTTTATATAATAAATATTGACTTTATTTAAAAAATAACTTGTTTTTAAATTTTTTAAAATTTTGATGTATTTTCGGGAATCCCGGGAACGACAATTACATTCCCGGGAATGGAAAAACCCGGGAAATCAGAAACCCTATACACAATATTAACAGTAGTTTTAAGAAATATTTTTTAAAATCACTAACGAGTTAAATTTTTGCTGAGAACTTCCTGCATAGCAAATAATTCAGTTTCTTCCAATTAAAATAAATGTTGTACAGAAAACATTTTTAAACAAATTTTGACGAATTATATTGTAACGAATTTTGTGTAAAATAGTGTAAATAATCTGTATTTGCATGTCTAATGCATTTATATTACTCTGTTATATTTAATTTATGTTAAAATTGTAATATTTGCAAGCAACGCCATCCCTTTCGTTATAATGACGGTTTAATGAGAACTTGGTGATAGAGCCAAGTTGGCATCATTTTTTATGACTTTTTTTGGCGAGTTCGGGACCCTCTGGATTCTTCTAGAAATTAGTGAAGCAATCCACTAATTTCACGATCTATAACGCAAGCGGATTTTTCTCGAAGTATCCGCCAGGCTTATAAATAGAGAGATGTTCGCCGAAACGAGTCAGTATTGTTTTGGATCAGCGATTAGTTAACTTGCCTTGACCGTGATTACTGATTAGCTCGGCTACGCTTGTGAGTAATCTTTTACATACGTGTATTTTAGACATTGTTAATTATGTCTGAGTGCTGTTGAAGGTGTGAAGACCTTATGAAGTTTATTCTGCGAATATTGCTCTTGAATCCTGTATTTCAAGGATTGGATTTTCGACAATAAATTCTCATCGCTCTTAAAAAAAACTGTCTTGTACTTTGTGACTGATTTGCATAAAATCCTCGAACCCCGATCGACGTAACAATATTCTTTCAAGAGGGACTTCCTGGATTTTATCAGTTCAGTTTATTCAGTGATAATATGAATAGAACACTAAAATATTTTTATATTTATTGTTTCTTCTTTTGGCATTTGTCAATATGGAATTAAAAGCGACATCTGTGAGGTCTTCGTTGTTATGTAGGAAAAACTGATATCTTACACTATCTTTTAAATTTATATCTACGGGTATTCTAATAGTTGCCAGTAGAATGCAAAAAGAAAATGATGGAACAGTTATATTTCTCCGACCATTTATATGTTCCTCACGTTTCAGTACATCTTGACACAAGTATAATTATTTCAGAAAAAATTTAAAAAGTTTAATTATTCAAAATTTAAAAAGTAATCATTTTGGAGATTTCTTAATTGAGAAAAGTGATACAAGTAGAATGGTATTTGGAGAAGTTTATAAATGACTGATTATAAAAAATCTTTCAGATGTGATAATGGAACAATGAAAAAATATACATATTTGTATTCGGTTAAGGTAAAAAAAAAAGAAAGAAATAAAGAAACTTACAAATAAACCTTTAAAAATTGTATTGCAAATATTCTTACACTTAATTTTCTTGTGCAATATTTTTTGACAAAAAAATGTAAAAATTCTGGCATGGAGATTTTTTTTTAATGTTCTATATTGAAAAAATCAGTAAACATTAAAATTAGTGCTCTGATAATTTAATTTTTCTCTGTCTTCTATGGAAAAGAAATGAATTTTAATTTTGTATTCATCATGCAAACAAAGAATTTTTTACCGCATAAAATTTAATTCTGATGTAAAAAACCTACTGAAAAGACCATTTTAATTCTGTAGTGTTTATTTTATCTCACAGATGTCAGCACATGCTTCAAGAATAAAAAAATTAAAAGATTTAGTGGAGGGAAGAAATATTACATTGTATTATATTTTTTCAAAAACAATTTTGTCCTCCTTTTTTGTGTGTGATTTAATCAACAATAATAGGTTCAGAAAAAAAACACAAAGGTTATGATTTTTGAGGAACGTAAAATGAAATTTAATAAAGTTAAGATAAAATATGGATTTTTAAATATTTTGGTTTGATTTTTAAAAGTTTTCTTTCAATTTCTATGTTTTTGTTTTCACTTTGTGAATGTGGCAAGAGCACCTAAAAAATTATAACTTTGACAAAATTTGCATAATGTATTCACTGGAACTTATTTGACCACTGTAGCCCAGTGGTCAAGGTCTCGAGCTCGTGACCAGTGTGTCATGAGCCTTTGAAGACCACCTTGTTGAGGGAGCCGCTGCACGTTAAATCTGTTGAAGCTCAAACGTTCTCTCGTTGGTGAGGAAGTTAGGAGAGGGAGATGCCCGCTTGGGTGTCGTCCTCGTCCACTTGACCATGGTTCGAAATTACGAGGTCCGTCAGCAAAAGCACTCGTGCAAGTTCCAATTTAACTTTCACTCCCTCTGAACTTGGTTTCTTTTAGTATTAAGATGGAATTAGTATTATTAGGTGTAAATGAGCTTGTTTTTAGCTTTTCTGTTTTGAACTTAAAACAGTCGTTATGGTATCATTATATGTTGACATTAGTTTCCGTATGTGTCTCATTAATTACTTCTATAACGCATCCATTCGTATTCATATTATTGAATACCCTTTACTAAAATGAAATCAGTCTTGCTAACATAATAATCAGCTGATTCATGTGACGTTTGAGTCTGATAAAGTTAGCGTGATATTGGTTAACTTAAATGTTGGGTTTAAATACGTAACATCTATTATTTACAAATTTACTTTGAAGTTATTAACTTAGTAATTAGATTATAAAAGTCCAAATTCTATTGTTTTGTGAGGGAGGAGTTTTTGTCGTCCGGTGCTCAACATAGTTTTCAGAGCATCACCCATTCTCTCTCTTTGCCCTCCAGGCTTCGGGGGTGACAGTGGTCGGCATCTTTAGCTTCCAATTACATCCTGTTTGTGAGTGGAGAGGGGTTCCTTGTGGTGTGGAAAGTTGCTGGGGTGATGTCCAAGACAAGCCGCGCAATAATTTTAAGGGTCCAGGTATCAATGCACATGTTGTAACCATAATCACAGCTGTGTGGCGGTAATTATTGCATTCAGATTCAGTAAAATCAAATTTTTAAATAATTTTGTACTTATTAGATAGAATTGGTCGGTCACTTTCTTGGACTAATTGTCATCCAGATAAAGAAGTTTTTTTTATTCAGTATAACCCAAAATTCTTGATTATTAAAATTATTTCAAGATTAGCCCCCCTGCCACATTGTTTTAAATCACGTATTTTCAATATAAATTTTCGTTTTAAAAAAGAAAAGATAAAGATACTTCAAATACTAAAAGTTTTAGAAGGCATATTTTACAGCATTTTTTCTTCCTAGTATTTGCATCAAATCTGTTGAAATGAAATATAACTTTAAAAATGTATGTATTTGAAAAAAAGGTTCTAAATTTAAAAGTATTTCAATGATCAAAATCAGTTTCATTTTCTACGAGTTGTTTTAGTAGCATAAAAAACACTTTAATCCAGGTTTTTTTAAGGTATCCGAACACGTTGAAACTGACCCAATTCAGTCAAGACAGATATTTTTATTTTTTATTTTACTGAATAAAGCTATCTTTTGACTTTACGAAACATACTTTGTTTTGTTTCTACACTACCTAGAGGCCAAGTTACAATCCATTTTATAAATTTAGAAAAACCGGAAATGGGTCTTTGATCTACCAGAATTGGGCATTTAAATGGCTCAAAATCTATCATGGCGAGTCTGATAACTCAAAATATTTCGAATGTATTTCTATAAAACTTTTTGAACCTGATATTTATCTTATTTTCTAGAGAATGTACTAAAATATTTCTTATTGTATGAATACTTTTTGAGTTATGGCTTATTATTTAAATAATGGTCTCATAAAAAATGTAACATTTCTTATAATGTTTACTCAATCAGCTCTAAAATTTTCAAATGTTAATAAAAAATTAAAATTGTAATGCATTTTCTAGATAATTGCATCTAATTTGTTTTAGTAATACTTTTACTAGTATATGCTTATTACTTTTTTCTTTGTAGTTTTTTCAAAAATATTGCTAAAATTTCACTTCTAATTGTGATTTGTGTAATATTTAGGTAATTTATTTTAAGTTATGATAGTTAAATAGTAATATTTATTGGTATTGAGTCCTAAAAGAGCATTTATAATGTTTTAGTATGCTATTTTGTTAAAAAGTACTCCGAACGTGTTCGGATACCTTAAAAAAACTTTTTAAAACTTGGTTGTGTTTAAAAATAGTCGTTTAAGAGAGCCGTGGAACGTGTTCTATTATTTTGCACGATTTTCTTTAAAATATATTCATATTTTCAAGAAATTGAATTATGGATTCTAAAAACAAAGGATATGAGCATTTGTTATTTTTAGATGCCGGAAACAATGAATGTATCTCTTTCAAACGAAGTTAGAAGTTGGTCATCCGGTATGTTAATAGAATAATACGAAAACGAGAGATGGTTCGTTCGAGTAAAAAGAAGCAATAGAACGAAACTTTGTGTACGTATGAAATTTATGTAACTTATGTTTACAGCAGGAGAAAGAAATCTGACAAACTCGATAAAATTTTATTTTTGAACAAATCTAAACCTTTACTGTATAGATCAGTGATGGCGAACCTTTATGGATCAACGAGCCATTTTTTCTAAAATATTTAATGAGGTATAGACGCGCCATCAAATAATTCTGACTTGTGATTATTGGAAAAATAATAAAACTAAATACTACTAACAACTCTAAACTCTTTAATTACTACGAAAAACTACATTGTGTACTTTATATTAGTAAATGTTTTAGTTATACATACGTGTGTAATTTAAATTAAAGTATCATTTGTGTGTGTGTACTGTTGCAGATTAAATGAAAAATAATTTATATTAGGATTGTAAAAGATGTTACTTTTAACGGAATGCATGCTGAGTTGGAGTCATCTGCCAAACGGATTCTAAGCTAGTCTTCAATGTTATTCATCTCTGAAAATAATGACTCACAGGTGTAGGTAGATGAAAATAGGGTTAAAATAGCATGGTCCAGCTTCTGCAACTGTAAAATTTTTACTTATATTGCTTATTAATATTTCTGTTTCAATCGATTCCAACTTTCTCCGTTTTTCAATAAATTTTCGAATCTATATTGAATTAGAATGGAAATCAATCAGGTGCATTTCAAATTTTTCAATTTCCCAACCATCGAATTGGGATAAGATCAGTTTATTAAATGAAATCACGTCAGGGTACGCGCGCGCGTAAAAAACTTAAGCGTTTCCGATAATTCTTAGAACTGAGAAAATCTCGATGTAAACTGCGACAAATTACTCGCGTTTTTTCGAAAAAATTCATATTGAACTTAGTTATTTTGAATTAAAATGCAAACTGTTTTGATCAGTGGCGTACTTAAAATATTGTGTTGTGAGCCATCGGTTCGCCATCCCTGGTATAGATATATTTAGGTTTCCGACTACGTTCGGAGTCGTGATTTTAAAAAAGCGTATAAATTAATAAATTTTTTTTTATATTTGCTGTCATTTGAATTCAAGTATTTTAAAAAACTTTTGTAAGAATATTGTTACAATAAAAAGTTATTTAAATGGAATTACACATACAGTAATACTTCGAGTTTCGCGAACCCAGAATCCCGCGATATTCAAATCTCGTCGATTCGTCTTTTGTTTAAGTACATTTTTTTTCCTTCACTGAATTGCAGGCGGAATCAGTGTTAGAGCCTGATAAAATTGGAAATGTGATTGAAGTAGTTGTCAATCTCGCCAGGCAAATAAATTTAGAAATAGACAGTAATGACGTTCAAGAACTGCTAGATTCCCACAATTAGGAGTTGACAGCTCATAGAAATGCATAAGCAAGAGTAAGATATTAAAGAACATTAGACTCACAGTTCAATCAGAAAATCGAATGACGGTTGGGAATTTGACAGAAGGCCTCAGTTTAATTGAAAAAGGGGGTTACAAAAAAATTTTAGAAAATATACACTCCAACGAACAGCGCATTTTTTCAACAAACCAAGGGATGAAAAACTTTTTAGCATGCTGCGAGGAAATTTTGTAAAAGAAAAAAAAAATATTCTCTCTTTGAGCTTGCGGACTACTTTGTTAGATTTGAGAAACCTTCTACATCGAAATAACTTCGTTTTGCGATTTTGTATTTGTTTTATCTAAGATTTTCTGAAAATTTTTTTTTTCTAAATGTTTATTTTCTTTCATCTGTGTGACCCCAACTAAAAATAAATTATTTGCATTTGTATTCGAAATTATGCTTCGACTTACGCGGTTGTCTCTCAGTCACACCTGTGGCCGCAGTAGCCAAGTGGTCTAGGCATCGGATCATGGCTAGCGTGTCATAAGTTCGATCCCAGTACTACTGAAGACCCGCCGTGTAGGGGAGCTATGCACGTTAAATCTGTAGAGAGCTCAAACGTCCTCCCATTGGTGTGGTGTGGTAGTTAGGAGAGGGGATGCCAACTCAGGTGTCGTCCGCGTCACTCTACCATGGTTCAAAATTACGCGGACCGTCGCCAAAAGCTCTCGTGTACAGTGCGACGTAAATATTCACTCAGTCACACCTTTTACGTAAGTTGTGAGGGATGAGTTATCTCCTCCCTCAGTGTGGGGGGGGCGCTCAGAAGGAAGATATTAACCATAGTCAATATAACTTCACTTTATATTTTCAGTACGATCAACAACACCAATTCCATAAACCAAGAGATGCACTCAAATACTAAATTTGGAAAAGAATAGCGAGGTAGATGAGATACGAGAAGACTTTTAAAAAAAACCGATCACCTGCGTCTGAGAAATGCCTTCTAATACCTAGCGATCTAATCTAATTTGATTCCTAATTGACAAATCGTCAACTTTTATAATAAGCAGCTACGAAGTATCCACGCCTCACTGCACGTTTAATAAATCACTGCTAGCCGTAGCAATCTAACCTCTCTAACTCGAAAGTTCAATCTTTATATGCAAGAAACTTGCATACTCACTTCGAAGGAAGGCTTTCAATAAATTAAATTTTAAAGACCCATTTTTCCCTAAGAAAATTGTTAGTTAGGAAAATCTGAATAGACCCTTGACAAAGTCAGTGGCGTAACGTGCACCCCCCTCCTCCCACATTGCGACGGGGCAGGGACTCTAAGGGGCCCAAAGCTTGACTGATGCTAAGTATTTGAGCTTGGGGCCTTAAACTTGAGTTTGCAGGGGGTTCCTAATATTCTCCGTTACGCCACTGATTAAAGTTCGGGATATTCGTGTACAGTAGAACGTCGTTTATCCAAATCGATTGGGACCGGGCACCGTTCGGATATGCGTTTGTTCAAATAACCGAAAACCGAATGCGATCCATGCAGTATATGAAACCGGACACTATACGAATATTGAAAATCATCCCACGCGGGAAACGTGCTTGAAGAAAAAGTAAAATAGGTGCAAAATGTCGCACAACCTTTATTGTGGAAAATCACTTATTTTTCGCTGTACCATTGTACACCTTCGTTTTTTCGCTGTAAGGTCTCCGATTCTCTTCAGCAGCAAGCAGTAGTTGAGTAGGTCAGCACTCTGATTGTTGTTCGTACTACTTCATAGCTGTCTTAAATGCAGAAAACGCTTCAGCATTTGATGGACCCTAGTTACTTTCGTTGTTGTTGTCCTCGTCTTCATCCGTTTCATCGTCGACAGGGTCGGATTTTTCTTGCACGGAAGTCACAATCTCGTCATCATTTAGCATTTGAAATCCAGTCTACTGCATCGCATGCCGTCCTGGATTCTACATCAACAAAACACAATTAAAGAGTAAGTATACACCCTTTTGTTTGGAAACAAACTGACCTAATATTCCGCGCAGATGTTTACCAAATCATACAGCTGAAATTTCCCAAATATCCCTCATCTTAGATTTTCCGGTCACTTTTGACCTCACGCGAAACAACTGTTTAGTGTTGAACTGTTCGAAAACGTATCCGGACTTCGGTTCGGATATTTGACGCTCCGGATAATAAACGTTCGGATAAACGACGTTCTACTGTACTTGGCAAAAAAGAAAGAAAGACTGACGTATTTTTTCTACTTTTGTGAAAAATGCTGCTACAGTAATATTTTGCCTACTTATAGGATTTTTGAAGTATATTAGAAGTCAATTTATTCATATTTTGATGTATTAAAGTAGAAAAATTTTGGCAAAAAACATCAGCTGTTATTTTAATGGATCGTAACTCTAAAAGTAATATTAATTTTTTTAAAAAAAATACTTGTTCAGGCATTGTAGAAAAGTCTTTGTTATATAAGGACAAAATAATATGATAGAAGCATTTTTCATGAAAGGAGAATGTTTTGAAAATGTCATTCTTATTTCATTTTTTCCCCACAAAAAAATGCATTAAAAATTTTTTTTATTGTGATAATATTCTTACAGCAGTTTTATATGTATATTGTAATTCTGGTAAAACTAAAAATATTTAAAAAAATCCATTTTTACCCCTTTTCAAAATCACGCTTCAGAAAGCAATCGAATACCTTAAAGAAATCAATTACTTTTTGCGTGTTAATCTTCTGCAAACGACTTTGGAATAAATATTAGAATATTATCAAAAGACAATTGTGTGGCTTTAAATCGATATAAATGTTTTACGTTCTTTACATTTAATCATGAAAAAAAACAAGGATTAAAACACTTAATTTTTAAATAAAAAATTATATTTTTCCAGTATAGATGAAGTCTGAAAAAGCTTTGTTTATATCGATATTATTTAAGAAAAAAAAATCGTTTTCTTCTTTTTCAGATTGAAGTATTTTTTAAAAATTTTGTAGGAACACTGGAACAAATATAACCACAAGAAATATTTAAGTAGCCCTTGACTTTTTAAAAAAATAATAAAAGCAAACCTTACTGCAATATAAATATGCATTCTTTTTGTCGATTTTCTGGCTAGTTTTAATTAAAAAATGGATAGATAATAATTCGATATTTCAGCCAGTAGAAAATCACCTTGTGCTCAAGGGGCGAATGTGAATTGCCAAAATTTGTCGAAGATATTATTTTCAAAATGAAATTGCTACGTTATGAGGAAGAATTGTGAATGCAGCTTAAAAAAAGGTACGTACATATATCTTTGCTCTTTGCATATTTTTTGTCGTTAGGCGATGGAAAGGAGATTCTTTGCTGCGGAAAAGATCTGTCAAAAGAATCGTTCAGATTTCATAACTTCATTTTCCTGCTTGTATTTTTGTCTTAGAATTAATTAATGTACCATTTTGATTACTGATTTCTTGCATCTGTAAAATTCTGATACATGGTGAGTAAGGCACTTCATTTTTAACACCCTTTTATAAGCTTCATTTGTTTGTAACGGAACCTTTGAACTCAACTTTTACCCACTTTAAAACGTCAAATTAATTCGAAATTTTGCTCACTTGTCCAGGACCAATGACAATACAATAATTTAATAATTTTGTTCCATTGTCCTAAACAGGATCATCAGGATTAACGATTTCCCATTTTCAGATCCCATCCCGCATCTGGCGATTAATTTCAGATCCCATTACCAGATTTGGCGACTAATTTCAGATCCCATTACCAGATTTGGCGACTAATTTCAGATCCCATTACCAGATTTGGCGACTAATTTCAGATCCCATTCCTCATCTGGCGACTAATTTCAGATCCTATTTCCAAATTTGGCGACTAAAAGATTACATTACAACTTAGATTAACTATAAAAGAATGTTTTTTAAACTATAAATTATTTAAAATACATTGACGAGGAAAAATATCCCAAAACCAAGAAAAAATGAGCCTACGCCCCACAATGGAGCAATTTGATTTTTAAGGGGGCAATTCGAAAAAGAATTCATTTAGAGCGTTAAAGTTCTATTTATCAGTAATATAGTCGATTATAAGCAAAATTTTGAAACGTTTTATTAGCTACTAAAATGTGAAGTAAGCGATACAGTTATAAATGTTAGTGTCAATCATTTAAAAATTTTGTCAACTGATTTAAAAGAAAGATGTTCTGATTTACAAAAAATTTCCCAATTTGGATGGCGTAGCCAATGTCATTTGATCTTTCTGATATTTCAGATTTACAATATCAAGAAGAACTAGCAGAAATGCAAAATGATGCGTCAATTAAACTGTTATTTAATATAAAAGGAGGGAGGAGACTTAGTGAAGAAATCGAAACCTAAAATATCCAAATTCAACCAAATGTGCAACAGAACTTTTACCTTTTCTATCTTCGTATTTAACTCGATGCAGTGGCTTAACGGAGAACTTTAGCCCCCCCCCCCTGCAAAGTGCAAAGCCAATAAATATTTATGTATATATACCTATATATGTATAGAGGGGACGTATATAAGAATTTTTAAAAGGCTTAGTAAAAAAAAAAAAGGTTTAGAAACACTGGTGTAGAGTAATGAAATTTGGACAATGCAATTATCTAGTTAACATGTTTAATCGATTAAATTTTCAATATCGCAGGTTAATTTAAGCTCAAGAAAATGCATTTCAGATGTGAATTGGTGTCACATTTATAGCGGGTGTAATGCAAGGTTTGCATGCAGGTGCCGCATGTCACTTTGTGGTATGGAGTAGTTTCCCAAATTTTTTTGTCCAATAGACCCCTTGCCATGTTTTTCAGTTTTATGTAGACCCCTAATATTGAATTTTTGCGAATTTATCAACTTAAATGTTGTTGTTTTTTTGACAACTGGTATAGAGCTATTTACTTTAATAATTAAATTTTTAAAACTGTAATGAAGTAAAATGTTTAAAATTGAAGAAAAACACATGTTTATTAATTAAATTAAAATTGAATTAATACATGAAATAACTGTTTCATAGAATAACTGAGAAACAAACTAGTGCTTTTAATGAGAGAGATGAATCTGGTGCTTCAATAACAAATTTTAAACATTTGGCCTCAATTTTTTTTCATGTTTAACCCTAAATCTTTTTGGTCAGTAGTGATCAGTTTTTTTTTTAGATTGGAAACCGCATTGAAACTCCTTTTCACTAAGGAAAGCATTTATAACTTTCTCAAGATGTTCCATAATTTGGGATAAATATCAGGTATACATTTTTAAAGCCAAAATTGCTGACATCCGTTTCTAAACTATATGATCTTCTCTAGTCCTTATTCCGATCAATTCCTCTTATAATCTGACATTTGTTTTTTTATTCGATGTGTCCATTTGAATTCATTGTTTACTGTGGTATTACCATGTTCAAAGCATTCTCAAACCTAGTTTCAAAATCTTAATAAAAGGCATTTAAATGTTGAACGGAGGTTAAAACGTCATTTTCCCGGGAGGCTGTTTGTGACAAATTGAGAAACTGGGAAAATTCGCGACGGCTAAAATTTTAGTCCTTTAGCTTAATTCTGACAAGAAACACTGAAATTATGGTCCTTGTTTCATTAAATGTTATGCCGTCGCCTTGTAACTGTAAATTAATTTCAATAAGATAAAGTAAATAAATTTGTTAAATAGGTAAATCTGTTTTCCACTTGATTACATTTTTTAAAATTAAAGTTGCAATCTGATTTAATGAGATCCACTATCGTAGACGCCCATTTACACCTCTTGGAACCTAAATTATTTATTAACTAAACATGGACCCCATGCAGATCGTCATTGACCCCTGGGGGTCGATACAGACGATTTTGGGAATCACTGATTTAGATTCACCTTCCTCGCTATGGGGTGCAGAAGCCATCGACCCACATGGACATCCCTGATGATTGCGTATCACAGGATGCAAATATTAGCACAGGCATGCCGAGACGAAGCGCCGCCGTCATCAAAGTGAAAGGTTATACTATTATTCGATAGCAAACACAGGTATGTCCAATTCAATTACTCTTCAGTGTGTTCATGTAAAACAGCAGAAATCTCTTCTGATTGTCGGCAAACATAAAATATTCTTTAAGTTATAAATATCTATTTAGATGTTGCGATTAGGTAAAGTTTGCTGAAACATATGTATTGTTTATATTGAGATTTGCTAATTTTTGTCCATGTTGCTGCTGTTAAAAAAAGTAGGATATACATTAACTCATATTCTCAAACTGTTCTGATTCTATATCTCATTTCTCATTTTCTTATTGGGCATTTCACACAAAGATTTAACCCAAATTTTCTGGATTTAGATAACAATTAAAACCGATATTTTGAAGGAGACGTAAACTCCTCCGGTTGAACTTTGTTTTGGCTCAGGTGACTGAATTTTACAGCAGGTGGCAGAACGGTTTTTGTGTATAAACAAAAACATAAATATTGATTTTGAATACAAGAATCAATACAGACCATATAGCACATCATTTTTTGCTTTAGTTTTTTTTTAAAAACATTTGCTTACAGCGATTGGGAATAATTTCGCCAAATGGTAAGATTACTATTCTTTTGCCCTTATTGATTGGACAAATAATTTAATGTTGAACAAAAGTAAAACTGAAAAAATTCCAAGTGTTTAAGACAGTAGCGTAGCGGAGAATGTTAGCCCCCCTCCCCCTGCAAAGTCAGGTTTTGGGCCACAAGCCAGATCTCGCAAAGGATACATACTTTGCATCAGTCAGGCTTTGGGCGCCCTAGAATTCTACGTGGCGCCACTGGCATATGTTGATCTTGGCTTGAAGTATGATTTGAACAACCCACCAGCAGCCGCAATAATCGAGTGGTCGTGTTCGTGAGGCCGTGGTTGACATTATTTCTCTCGAGTTGCACGTTCAAATCCGGATGATAATAAAAGATCTGTCATGTAAATCGACTCTTGCTCGTAAAATCTGTCGAGACAAAGTCTTCCCACTGCCGGTCCATTGAGAGACGCTGTACTCTAAGTAAACACTTCTACCATTAGGTTGGATCCTAGCAAAGCCCCACACCCTTTGCGCAAATTATTTTGGTTGGCGATAATTGCGTCATCTTGGTAACCCTACTTTGATACACTAGATATGATAAACCGAACTATTTCTGGAATTTTCGTATTTTGCCATTTTGTAGGCGGGCATTTCGAATTTCGTCGTTGGGCACCGGGCTGGAAGTGTGGCTGCGTGCGTGATTGAGTATTCCTTAGAATTTGTTGAATGCGAAAGGTAAAGAATTGATTGAATGATGTAAATTAAGGATTGATTGCTTCGAATTATGAATGTCCGAAATGTAATGAGCGAATGGGATTTTATACGAACGAAAGAGTGTTGTTTTGGATAGATTTGAATGGAGATGTTGAATAAAAGGGTGTGAATGCGCATGATGTTTGCAGAAGTATAAGAAAGAATTCGTGGTGTGTTACGCTGTATCTTCCACTCGAAAAAGATCAGCAACAAGAAAGTAAGTGCTGTTTTTTTAATGTTTTTTTAATATATTCGATTAATTTCTGTATTGTTTGCATATATTTTCATTGTGCATCCACCTTGTCCCGCTATATTCACTTGCCTCCATTGTCATTTTCGCTTGGCGCCATCTCGTTCTGGCTTGGTGCTTTTTTTCGGTTTGTCGCCAAGGCTGTGGACTCTCCTAGAATTTTACCTTACCATTAAATAATGCATACTAACATCATAGTTAAGATTGCCAAAATACTTCTATTATTTAGAGGAAAGATTTAAACTTCATTAGAAGCAGAAGGAATCATAGTTTATCTTCTGATAAAAATTGAAAAATCAGCCTTATCACTAATTTTCGTGAAGTGACCACGTTATTCATATGCATATTACTTAAAGCTTTCATAAATACAGGATGATTCATATACAACAGGGGTGTCAAACTCGCGGCTCACGGGCCGCATGTGGCCCGCAACGAATATTTTTGTGGCCCGGCTAATATATCGGCACACTATAATATATAATAAAATAACAAACCGACGAAAATAATAAATCGTATTCGCTAAACGATTTTTTAATTATATTCTCTTTTTTTGTTGTTGTTATTATTAGCCCTTTAAATACCACCGGCGCACAGTGGTCAATTTACCCGATCTGGCGCACGGAAATTATTTTATGGCTTTAAAGTCTTCATAATTGTATCAAATGATCAAAAATTATTATAATTAACTCGATACTAACGTTAATTGTCATGAGGGGTGACTGAGTCACCCCAATCCCTTTTTTATAATTGTTTTTACTGTACGCGATAAGAATCGTGAATAACTAAATAAAGAGATACTATAATTACCTACGCTTAAGGACTTTTAAATTTTTTTATGAAAATTAGAGAAAAAATATCAACCAAACAGAATTAAGAAATTTCAAATGTGCGGGACTTTAATAAAGGACACAAATCATTGACACTTTTCGCTAATATTATAGGAATGTTATTGGCAGGTAAAACTGTCATATGCTTTTCAAGTTATTGTAGTTTTATTGTCCTTTGATAGTCGAAAAACAGTATGTTGAACTTTTTCTTGCTTATGTCTTTTTAACAGAACGAAGAGTGTCTTGTACTACACTTATGGCTTCATATTTTTCCTGATGTTCTTTTGGTAGAATTTGAAAATTTTCCTTTCAACACAAACGTTTCCTGTTCATTGATTTTCTTATATTTACTTTTGCCATGATAATTAATATGCTTTATTTCAGCAGGTTCTTCCCTTGCTTGATCATTTTCAACTTCCTTCAATACCATTTCTTTTCCTTTTATTTTGCTCATTTACATTTATAAACCAGAATAAGCCGTAGAACACAGCAATAAAAACTAGTAAGTAGTTCACAGGGGGAAAATATCTAGCATGTTCATAGAAAATATCTTGGAACTAAAGTGGTAGCGCGGAGAACTCAGTCAAAACAAGTACCTTAAAACTGTAAAAAAAACGTATGTCACGCCCAAAAAAGAAGGAAATATGTTACAAATTCATTTTAGTTCCCATGAAGACTGTCCCATAGGAGGATACTGTTAAGGTCATTGGCAATAAGAAAACAGTTTTACCAGAATTAACGACTTCGTGATCCTGGGGTGCCTCTGTGCCCCGCGCTCTTGCTCTTGGCTTAAAGTAAATTGGGCACTATTTCTATTTTCTAACAAGAAATAAGGCTCTTAGAGGCTCAATAAATTTATGTCAGGCGTGAAATTGATCAAGAATAAATGCCCGCTAAGTGGACCTGTTTTTGAACAAGGATCTAAGGATATTAACAGCAATAGTAATGTTACACATGTGGGAGAATATTTACAAAAAATAGGGTGGCAAGTTAAAGGTTAAATTTTAACGGATTAAACAATTACAATCAAACAAAAATACGCATCTACAAGCATTATACATACGGTAATAAAGAATAATATAGGTATGATGGGGAGAGATATAGGAAAGGAGTGAATGGGGGCAACATAGAGTGTGCGTGATTGTGAGGGTAAGGAGGGTTTGGTAGTATTTAAGCAGTAGAACTATTTATTCCATGAGTCCGAGTCACCAGCATTATATTCGCAGGACTCGTGTTGACGCGCCCTCTTACGAAGAGAAATAAGAAGGCGAAACAAGCGTCGCAAAAATACCAACGGCTAATACTGAAAAAAATCATAGCTTTGGGAGTTGCAGGAAGTAGCAGCTAAATTTGGTATTAAATTAAAGGTCCATATCTACTCTATGTAGCTTAAGTGTCAATCCCAAAAGTTCTAGTCCATTCAACACAAAAAAACGACATGCGTTTGTGAGAATTACGTATTGTGCTAAATGTTGCGTTTTTACAATTTTGAATCAACTTTAGAACCTAATTTGAGAGTCTAATAAAGAAATTATTTTCCCATAACGTGTATTTTTAAAGAAAAATGCCAAAAGCTACAAAATCTTGTTCAGACGAAACGATAGAACTTCCGACTGGAAAATGAGGCTTACAGGTGTTTTCCTTGTAGCTCCAACAAACCCGATCTAAACCGTCGACTGTTGGAGATTTCCAATCGCGTACTGAAAAAAAAACTGATTACAACACGGCTAGGTGTCCTATGAAGACCATAAATGGTGGGTTGTTGTTAATTTTCGCACAATTTCATTTTTGGGGTTTTCGTGCGCCAGATCGGGACAACTGACCACTGTGCGGCGCACCGTCTCGCACAACTGATACGTATTTATAGGTCCGGGACATTTAACGCATTTCCGAAATACGATTCTTTTCATTGCACTGCTATCCATAAAGTTATTTCAACATCTTTAGAAAGCAATAAAATTACCCTGACAGTGTTAGCGAAGTATTTACATACATCAGAGAAAAATCTGCTTACTTTTGTGCCTTCTCTTTTTTCCTTCAACACATCGCGCCTGTGTGAAAAACGATAGCACTTGGGAGTGAATCGCGTAACTTATATTTGACAATTACGGGGTTAAGCAAAATGCGTTCTTTTTTTTTTTTTTGAAGTGAAAACTTCTTTAGCGGCGTTGGGCACTTTTTGGTAGGGGAAAATCTTATGAGTTCCCGTCACCGACATGCTCTGACTGGCGCATGCGCAGTGTGTTGTTCGCCTTAGACACTTTTTGCATGAGTGAAATCTCGTGCGTTCGCGTCATCGAAATGCTTATAGCAGTATATCTGTAGGTATACAGCTAGCTGACGTATAGTGCCGTGTATATCTTATATGTGAAGTTGAATGGATTTAGTGAAAAGTTCCATGTGTATATACTGTACATTGGTCGTTGCGATTCCGAGAATGGGCAATACATGTTTATGTGGTTGCCGTTTATATTTCGGCTGGAAAATCTATGAGACAGATACAACAATTTTTATTCGAAAATTTGATGATTTATACAAAAGAAGGTTCTGAAATACTCGAAAAAAGATTTGGCGAAAAATATGATAATATACCGATGATTTTAAGGGAGACTTCAATATACACTTTGCAGATGATAAAAATCTACCAATAATTGAATTTCTAAATGAAACAATTTAAATATGTCCAATGATCGAAAACTCAGTACTACAAAATATAAAACGAGGATCGATGCGGTTTTTACACACACACGCGATACTTAGATAAATTTGAATCAAACATTTTCCTTTCTTACTTTAGTTACCATAAGCCTATTGTATCTTTTTTAAAACATAATGAAATAATTGAAAGTACAAAAAGTCTAGGTATTGTTGAAATTAATGATGACAATGATGCAAACAATTAAAATAACGTTAAAAATCGAGTACATTGAAATTTAAGAAAATACAAATGCTATCCATAAATAATATGATTGTATATTAATTGTTATTTCAATTGAATTGTATTTATATTTTTTCATGATCTTGTACAGCCCGTAATATATTTGAATAATAAAAAACCATATAAACATGCATTTAGTTGTTGCTCGGAGTGTCAATAGATGTGAAAACCAGATTGACGTTGATAATTTTAATTCAAACGTTATGAAATTTCAAATTTTAATACTAAAAGTTCTAAGTTTTCATTTCGATCGGCAGTTTCTATAACTGCCAATTTTTTTTAATGCACTACAATTAAGAAAATACGATAACTACGTTTCTATGAATATTAATATATTTTTTTGCGACCACCTAATGTTAAACCTTGTTTGTTTGACCCAAGTTGGTCTGTGAGTTAGATACCCTTGGTATATAGTTTCAATGCACTTTAGACCAAGAGTAATTTATGATGTTATATGTTACTTGTAACAGAATTGTATGGGATTACTTAAAGTTTTATTAGAGATAGTCGCACATGTGCTATATGCGTGAACCCTTAGTTAAACGACACGCATTGAGCAAGTAATCCATTCCCACCCAAACGCGTGTTAGGCTATTTGAATGAAGTCCATCGATATATAGCGTATGTGACGCTCTTTCAGCTTCGCCAGATCAACAGGGAGAGGAGGGACGAATACTTGCCATTTACGCTGCCAAATCACAAAGTGTAAAGTCGGGACTTTTGTATGGCCATTGGGTAAGTGGCATATTGTCGTCCAATCCATCGGTGAGGAAGATGTCCATTGAGGTGATCTCTCACGCTGGCTGACCAGTGTGGTGGTGCACCATCCAATTGGAGAATGTTGTCAATGTTGTCCTACAACTGTGGCATCAAACAAAGAGTTAACCTATCTAAAAAAAAGTGGCTCCTGTGACATTTTGCTATATTCAAGAATACACAAGGCCTTTTCCTTTGCAGACGCTGCAATTTCGACTTACTAGTCACATGACATCTATATATAAATATATATATACAATCAACTCTCGATAATTCAAACCTTCGAGAGACAATACAAACCTCTCGATAATTCGAAGTATATGCTCAGTCCCTAGAAAAACTCTTGATATTTCCAACTAAAACAATACGTTTTGGTACACTCAGTATTTCGAAGTAAATTCTGCGGCTGGCCAGACTACAATAAGCTATAATTCGAAGTTATCTTATAAAGCTCTCGACAATTCGAACACTCACTATCGTGTGCAGTCCTGTAATAAACAGATTGTAGCTTACAAGTTTTGCGTTGTGTTATCTCTGCGTGTCTCCCCTGTAACGTAGTCCTTTTGATGACCACGTCTGCTACCCTCCTTAGTGTTTTCCGGTTCCTCAGTCAAAAAGACACTTTTATTGTTTCCATTCCTTTAAGTGGACAATAGATCAACCGCACCTGTTGTCAGCGTCCATATCTTTAACACGTGGTCTTGCTATACATTTGTTCAGAAAAGATGGTCCGCTATTGGAAAGAACAGAAGCATAGGATTGTGTATATATGAATGTGTATTGAATGTATTCTTTTAATACAGAACTTTTCTTTAACTTTTATAAAGTATTTATACGGTATAATATGCACTTTTGAAAAATACTTTAAAATAATTTTATATGTATGTACAATTCTTGTTTTATTACATAGCTTCAAATTTAAATGTGTTAGAAAAAAAATTTCTATTCGTGTATTTTGGGAATTTTTTTTCTACCCTCTTGATAATTCGAAGTTTTTCATTGGTCCCTCCAACTTCGAATTATCGAGAGTCGACTGTATATATGCTATTGCTTGCGTCACTTCTTGCAGGAGCGAGAAACAAACTTTAAGAGTATATCCAATGGCGTAATGTACACCCCCCTCCCCGCATTGCGGGGAGGGGCAGGGACTCTAGGGGCCCAAATCTTGACTGCGCTAAGTACGCATTTGAGCTTAGGGCGCAAAACCTGAGTTTGCCGGGGAGCCCTAATATATATTTTCAGTTACGCCTTTGAGTGAATCTAACTAACGGTTCACTGAGGTGGTGCTTATCTTTGGCTGTTAACTATTTTACAGAATCTGGAAAGTGTGTACTTTATGAATCACCATCACCCTGTATAATGGATATGTATTGAGTAATTAATACACAAACATATGACGTTAGTGGAAAACACCTACTGGGAAAAGTCGGTACTTTTATTTCATTTTCAGTTAAACTCCTGTTAGTATGTTGATGCACATTATCACTACAGAAAATAATAAATATTCATTATCATGTAGTTATGAAACGCACAATATCAATTGTTAGAGTCCAACTATAGAGGGTGCTGTGAAAGCGGGGGTATAAAAAGGTGTAGTGTTACGGTCCTCACACATTGGAAAGTGAGAAGGTATACGACCTGTTGCGAGTTACCATATTACTGAGTGTTCTAATTAGCGTATGATATTAGTATATTTAAAAGTGTGTAATAAAATCTAGCTATATTTGTAAAGAAATGTGGAAGTCAAAAATTTTGAGTAGTGAGTTATTCCATCCTGACCTAAACGTGAAATCACTACGCATGAGTGTCGGATTCGAGTGAGTCTACAGCACAATATCTGAATAGACAGATGCAGTTTTTTTTTCATGTGATGTCATAGTCACATGAATACTGCAATCACGAGTTTCTAACCAGTCAGTTCTTCAATAAATGTGACGCCAGAGAAACATGATAAATGCAATCACGTGTTTCTAACCAATCAGTTCATGCGCTTCACTGTTGCCAACGTTTGCTTTTTAAAGAAACTTTCTTAAATACAGATTTGTCAACAGAAATCACGCACATAATCAAACACAAACTGCATTTTATTTAAAAACACACGTGTAGTATGAGAATTTTTTTTTTATTTTGAAAAACTTTTTGAAAAATCTTAGTAGTACTTGGAACATCTTTGCCCAGTTATCAGATTTGAAATTTTATTTAAATTTTACAAGTGGAACATTTAGTATAATGGTCACGTGACCGTCTAGTATTTAGCCCATTGGTTAAAAACAACTGAAGAAATTCGATTTGTAAATTTAAATATGTTACAGAACGAACATAAATTTTATATATCAATCAGCGAATCATTTTGGCAGCTGGAACTATTGAATTATAATCAATGATTCCTTTAAATGTATTCCCTTGTTGTGAAAAACTATTTTCGTTTTATTTTTTAAAAAATTCGAATTTTAATGTGATAAAATTAAATATTTTAATTCATTTTATGGAATTTTGCATAAATAACAACACCACTAAGTATTTTTTTAAAAAAAAGTAAAGAACGCGAATACAGGGAAAAAAATTGTGAAAGCTCGGAAACATTCAAAAAAATTTCATTTCACTTAATTTCTTTCTCGTGCATTTTCTTCAACCGAATTTCCTTCACCGTGGCAAAACCAGATTGTCAACCCAATCCGTATTAACTCTAAAACAAAAGAAAAAAAATTGCTGTAATCTGAATGAAACGTTCACAGCAATGCATTTCGGCAAGTACACCAAAAGGATTCCTGTCTAAATTCCGCATTCAGTCATCAATGTCAGGTCGTATTTCCGTACACTTCATTCCGCGGTCTTTTTATTATTTTTTTCTTCTGCTGCAATCCATCCCTGGAATGTTGTTGAAGAAGTTCTGGATCCCCGAGGCTTTTCAGCAAGCCAAGCGTCCGAAAAAACTACTGTCGATAATTACTCGATATGAGCGTGTCTTCTTCTTGGGATCGTCTGATTCGAATGTTGCTACCGCCAAACGATTCCTGCCGATGCGTGGCGGGAAAATTCATTGCTGGAAGAATACGAGATTACTTGTGGGTCATATTAAGAATTCGATTTCATTTCAAAGTATAATTCTGATATTAAAAAATCGTCTGTGTGTTTCGATACTTGGAAGTAAATTACTAATTAAAACAAATTGTGTTCACTAAACTTAGTTAGAAATCGTTTTAAATTAACAAAAATAAGAAACAAAAATCGAAAATTGAACTATAATTAACAGCATTATTTTTTCTTTATTTTTAAAACAGATTAAAAATGTATTCGTGTTCTTACAAAAAAAAGTTTTGCAGTGCATGCAGCTAAATTGAAACTTTTCAGTTTTATTTTTAATCGTTAGATAATGAAGCAAAATGTAAAAAATTTGTATTTGTCACATTAACATATGACAAATTTTTGAACTTTGTTTTATTTTAAAGGGATTTTTTTATCCTATGAATCTCATACGCTGCTGCTGCAATAAATACGTAATTCGTATTAAGAACAAATATTCTTAGCATGTTTTTATATTCTTCTAAATCTTTTAAAGTTTTACTTGATCCCAGAATATATCCAGCCCTTATTAAAACCAAATTATGTACTAAAAACAACTTATCAAATAATCAACAAATTTATTAATGTGAATTCCAGCTTTGTAATATATGTTCAAAATTAAGAACATTTTAACTTTTGACTAATATATAACATATGTTACGTAGATGGCGCTACAAGCACGGCCTAATGCCCATGCATGATTTAGTATTATCCATATTGTAAGGAGGGAGTGGCCTCCAATGTCTTCGTCCTGGAAATAAAAGCCTGTTCAAGGTAGGATCATTTTAATGCAAGTTTTTCATAATTAATATTAATTTGTAGAAGTTTTTTTTCTCTCAAATGGGATTAGCATTTGCAGACACGGCAAATCCCCGAAAGTGAGAGCCATTTCTTTAGTGGCCCCATCTAGTTGTGGTTCCCGCGGCCAGATTTTTGACGCTTGAATTAATTCAACTCGAGGATGCTAAATATTGCCGTGATTTAATTTTGCAGAGAGTACCAGAACCAAATTAATACCCAAGAGATATTTTACATGCAACATAATCACATGACACGCGTGCCTATAATTTTTGCATCCAGAAAATCTATCGACTTCAGCCGTGCGCGCCTCGTAAACCCGCAAACTTGGGCTTACGAGGCGCTAATGCTACCTCAAAGCCACCGAGCTGACAATGAATCAAAGTACGAGGTTTGGAACTTGAATAGTGGTAAAACTGCTGTAAAAACGGTACACAACAAAACCAAAAAATGTCGTGTATACCACATGTGAGCTACATACCCACCTTACCTCTCAGCAAAAAGACTCGTCCTTACGTCACGCGCATTCTGAGTGACTCGAAGAACTGATCTTGTATTTGCTTGCGGTCTAAAGTAAGTGTTGTCAGGATGTTTTAAAAACAAGAACGAAGTTGGATAAAAATTCAATGTGCCAGAGGTCGTACAGCACGACAATGTCATCTAAGGCTTCAAGAGGCTTTTGGGAATCTGCATTGCCTTACAGAAATGTAGTAAGTTGGGTGAAAGCCTTCAATGAAGGACGCCAAAATGTGGCAGACAAATGTGGCCAGGTCGTTCTAGTGCCAGCAAAGCAGAAGTGCATGCTGCCGAACTAGTGGAGAGTGATCACCCCCAGATCTAAGTCCTTGGACTTAATTCCTAAGATGAAGGAACAGCTTCGTGGCATTCGCTTCAAAACTGTTCCAGAAATTTTTGCGACAGTAGACCAGTCCATTCTAACTATCAACAGAACAGGCGCTGCTACAGGTGCTCTGCGGCTTCCTCATCGTTTGAAACGGGTTGTACACAATGCTGGCGGCTATATTGAAGCTCTGTAAAACTTGGTGACATGAATCACTTTTTTGTTCCATGTAAATAAATTGTTGCAACTATTAAAGTTCCGACCCTCGTAATTTTGTAATGATTGTATTTATGGGGGGGAGTGAATTGTCGTGTTTGCATTCCTTGCTCATCTTTTCAGTCTCTGAATAATACGTAGGTCCAAGATTCATCCGTAGCTACCAAACGATCAAAAATTTCTCTTCGTCTTCCACCAAAAGATTCAACCTATTCCTTGACAGATTATGATGTGTTTGCTTCCGATAAGGAGTCAGTAATAGTGGAATCCAGTGCTCTGACATCTCTGACGTCAACATTTCCTCCACGACATTCTCAAAAAGTCGACAGCCCTACAGACTTCTGTACCTTAGCCTTCTTGGAGGGAGGTAAGTTGCTACTCTTTCTTGCTCGTGGCTTTAATCTCTGGATCATATGGAAAAATCCAAGATTCATCCATTGTTATTAGAAGGCTAAGAAAGTAGTCTTCGTTTGCAAATGATTCAACATTTCTCTTGATGAGTCCTGCCATACTCTTTGTAGAGGGGCCGATGTGTGTTAAATCTGTCAAGGCTTTATGTCCTCCCGTTGACGTGGCGGTGGTAGTTAGGAGAATGGGTGCCAGCTCAGGTGTCGTCCTTGTTACTTGACCCAGGTTCAAAGTTACAAGGTCCATCTTCAATAATATGTTTGCAGATGAATTTTACCCAGTTCTGCAGTTTGTGATAGATGTCCGAAAATAGAATGAATTTTTAATTGATATTTAAAACTTATTTTGATTATTAAAATAGCATGCCAACGGCTTGTCTGGTTGGTTTTATAAACATTCTTTTTAGACTAATGTGTAGTTTCTAATGCCACCTGTCTGATGGTGTCAGATCGAAGGCCACGAAACTCATCGTGGCAAGGGGCTAGGTGTACGCCTGTCGTTAGCTGTTTTAGCTTTAAGCTCCATGCAGGTGACAGTACGATTTGGCTAGGTTCGTATACGATAAATGGCGACACCACCTATCTCCACCTCCACAATTTAAGTATAGAACTGGAGGGGAGGAAAATATTCTCCAGCCCCCTGCACCCGTGGTTTCTGCTGCAACCACCCACAAGACATTCGAACCCACTAATTTAATGAGCACGTACGTGTGTACTCGGAGGGTATTTGGTGGTATCAGGCCTTCCGATCTGGAGTCCAATGCTGTAACCACTAAGCTACCCACGGTCCTAGACTAATGTATTTGCACTGAGTAAGACTTGGTTCTAATGTATTTTTTTCCTAATATAAACTTCACACAAATGTTTTATGTAATGATAAGTAATATTTACTTACATATCATGCAATTGACCAATTTTGAAAAATCAAAAGACGTCGATAAATGCCGCGATATACATGCAACCAATGGTGGAAACCGTTTCCACTGTTGGCTGACAGCATTTGGCGACATTTTTTGAATTAGTGATGCCTTTTTCGTTTGATGACAATGAAATGTAATGAGTAATATAACTCTATCTGCATGTAACAATTTGTCAATCCTTGGTGACTAGAATTTCATGTTGTTCGATATTCCATCATAAGCCTTTGTCTTTTTTGCCAAATGACATTGCACCGATTGCTTTGATGCCAAATTTGAAGAACAAATTTCGTAATCCGATTTCATTGCGACTTTTACGATACATAAATGTATAAGTATAAAAATATTTCCACAAAACCATATAATAAGAAAACATTTATTTATACAAGAAACAATTTTTAATCAAGAAAACTGTTTGAGCTAGTTATAAAATATGCAGTAAGATCTCACTCTTTACTTACATGTTATTCTTTCGGTATTATCAAACAAAGATATATGCTTCTTAATTGCAATGTGTTAATACATTTGTGTATTACCATCTGAGAAAATAATACATCTGGAGGTACTTTCGTATAAAAAGCACCGTCTTCATTCGTCAGTTCAGTCTTTTAAACAGTTTCCGGACACCCTACGAAACTTGTGTCAGAATTAAGAAAATGGCATATTACTTGAGTATTTATAAGCACATAGTTTCATCGCCAAGTCTAGAGTCATTCAGACGCCAACTGTTCTGTATACGTTCTATTAACAGAGATAAATCTTTTGATTTTTGTTCAACAATCAAATTTCTTACAAGGGACGGTATTCAGAATCATAAAAACTATACAAATGCGATGAAAAACATCAAGAAGTATTTCTTCCGACTATTCTTTTTTTTTTATCCACTACAAGTGGATATTGGATAAATAATCATTTAAATCAACAATAATCGGACTAGTCATCGCCAAAAAAATTTTTCTCTCTTCATTCAATCGCAAAAAAAGCTACGAAATTTACAGCGTTAATTTTTCCCTGAAAATATGTATAAAAATTCTTTTATTCACATCTGCGCACGAAAAATTGTTAGTTTATTCGTTTTCGATCGGTTTTGGGGGAGGATCGAGTTGAGGTGGAGGCGTGTTGGGTTCTGCTGCCAAGCTCAACAGGCTCTCCACTTCACTGGGACCAGGTATGATGAGAGTCTTGGCGAAGCCAGCTGCGCTGTTGGGCGCCTTCACCGCCACATTATTGGCGACTGTTGGTGAGGTCAAAGTCACGGATAAAGTGGATGAGGTATCTGCTGATGTATCAGCTTCATGGGCGGTGCTGTAGTGTTCCGACGAATCAGAATCGATGCCATTTACCATCTTTTCAGGAACAGATTCGTCAGCATCTTGTGATTCCTTGTCGTTGAAAATAGGTCTGTACAGTGATTGGACAGATATTCTCTCAAGTTGGGATTTATTGGTGTCATCGGAAGGCGTGACCTTAGTCGATACTCTCCAAGCTGGATCCAAGGCTGGATGAGTGCTGGCCGTCGGCGGGCTGGGCAAGTTTTCGAAGTGCTTCAAGTCAGGTTTGATTATGGGAATGCTAATAGTAACAGGTGCGAACAGGGGTGCACTGTTAGTGCGAATGGAATGCTTCGTAGAGGTTGTGGCAGACGATTCTTCCTCGGTGGTTTCCACCTTTGAAGATGCAAGGAAAGGTACTTCATCCAAGGATATGTCGTCTTCCTTCGTTGAATTGTTCACCTCTAAGATTTTCTTGACAGGCGTAGAGGTGAGTTGTTGTTTGGAGTCTTCTTGTCCATCTTCATTATGAGAGGATTCGCTACCGGATAAGTCTAAGTCGATCTCCACTTTAAGAAGTTTCTGGGGTGGGGCCGGGACGTCAACTTCGGGCTCGTTGGTCTCTGTTGTTTCGGGTGCCTCTTTTTTTGGCGAGGTTACTTCTTCAACTTGAGGATCACTGGCATGATGGTCTCCATGACCGTTCGTCAAGCCTCCGAGCACCTTGTCAAGGCCATCCTACAAAAGTATTTTTTTTTAAAATTAATTTTAATAAATAACAACAATTTCTCTTTTTCAAGAATGCCATATACGAAAAACATTTCCCATCTCCCAAAAACAGAAAAATTATTAAGACATATCTTTTCAGTTTTCATGTCGTCTCAGTCTTATCAAACCTTTTTTTTAAAAAAATTGCGGCTGAAGGACTAGCTTTCCGTTAAGCAACTAATGATTTCTCAACGGTCACTTAGTTTCTCGAGGGGTGGCAAGGTACCAGTGGCCGAATAGAAATCTCGACTACGTCCAACAGAAATCATTCCGTATCACGTGTCTTCCTTTGAAAACGTGACATAATCCGTAATCCGCCTTTCAGGATACACAAAAAGGAGGAACTCCAGA
Organism: Trichonephila clavata; assembly: GCA_019973975.1. Lineage (NCBI taxonomy): Eukaryota > Metazoa > Arthropoda > Arachnida > Araneae > Nephilidae > Trichonephila > Trichonephila clavata. Next base: position 75,418 of record BMAO01038228.1, read on the forward strand.
ATGCCGCCTAAATCTCGAGTCTAAAATCACCACTGCACTAAATCGCTTTGAATCCCTGAACGTAGCCTTCCCGTCAGTGACCAGCACTGTAGTAACATCTGCACGCCACGCCATTAGGCATTCCTCAAAATATCATGAAAAACAGTTTTATTGCATAAAATGCGTAAGCAGGCGAGGTTAACGGCCATCTTTTTCAGAGTTGAAGTCTAAAATCCACAATGATAATTCATTGACAATCGTATTCAAGACATTCTATTTTTTCTCATATAAGTAAGTCACTTTCGTGACACTTATAACGAAGACCTGCTCTTCAACCTCTTTAATACAACCTCTGACAATAAAGTTCGGTGAATGAAGTCAGAACTGCCGATCTGGTAACAATGGCAAAACAAAACGTTGCACATGCGTAGCGGTAAGTGTTCCGTTGAGCGTCGTTTGTGTTCTGTGTACGACTTGTTTTACAAAGTGCTTGTTTAGTCCGTTGGTTCTTAACTGAGAACAGGAAAATGAACGAACAAAAGATCACTTTAAAGATTTAAGTTTGGCAAGACACCGACAGAAACTTATTCGATGCTAGTACGTGCTTATGAAGATCGAGCCCTGTCCATGATGTGTGTGTACGAGTGGTTCACCCGTTATCGAGAAGGCCGGGAAAGCGTTTCTGAGAACCCACGTAGCGAAATACCGGCGTACTCCGTCAGTGACGAAAACATTGAGAAAATGAGTAAATTAATTACGAAGGATCGTCAATTAACTGTGTGCATAACAGCTGGACGATAAATGCGGCAAGGTACATTGAAAAATTTTGACCCTTTCCATGAAATGTCTACGCAGGGTACGACCCCAGTACGCACAAGGCTCATGGTTTTTTGTTCACGACATTGCTCGGCCTCACACAGCCAATATTGTCAAACAGTTGCACCACCACCTTTTTTAGCAGTAAGTTGAACATCCCCCATTCTCGCCAGATCTCAATCCTACAGACTTTTACCTTTTCGCATGACTCAAACTCGCTTTGAAAGGAAAGAGTTTAACTATATTCCTGGCATTCAATGAAACGTGATAAAGCTTTTGAACTCTCATCTCAAAAGATTTCTTACAAAGTTTCCAGGACATGTATTGCAGATCTCAGTAGTGCATAATATGGGAGGTGACTATTTCGAAGGACAGTAAGACAACTTTCGTTAATATTTCATCTACGTTAATGCTGCATGACTATTCACCGAATTTCATTGTCAGAGATGGTATAAGGTTACAATGGAAAATGTATTATCGCTTGTCATAATCATTGTAGCAAAGTGCTCTCTAGAGTGATCACATTCTTTCTTCACTTGGCCTGTAATGAAGTTTAGGGGTTGCTAGAGGACGCTTTTGCTGCTTGGGACAGTCAGTTACAGTTAACGAAATGAGCAGTTAAAAATACAATTTTTATTTCTATCTTTGCATTTAGCCATTTTATCAATTTTCAGACAACGATTAAAATAATTACCGAAATCATACAAACACAAATCCTTACTTTGTTATAAATAAACTACGACGAGGAGGATTCTGCCTCCACTTTTTCGATAAATGAATTTCATTATAGGAAGAAACGGAGCAAATGAATGAAAGAAATTGGCAACTATTTAACTGATGTAAGTAATTAAGTAATAGCTAATATATATACCGCTATTTGTGGCATGCTTATTCCTAAATGAGAATTTTCTTATTGCTTCTAGGAGTGCAGAATCATAAATCATGCTTATAAAAATGATGATGCTTCTAACATGGACAATTGTAAATGAATGATGAGAAATATTCATTAAAGAAACTTACAAGAGGTGGGCACGACTAAGGAAATTCACTTTGGGACGAGACTCGGTATAATAGTAGTACTCCATTAGGGTGTTCAACCCTCAATGTATTAGCGCCGAATGGCCAGTCAATTCGGAGAAAATAGTCTTTGAAATTCATATTTAGCTTTTATACAATAAAGTTTTAATTATTTCCACCGACGCAGTAGCTCAACTGGCAGAGCACCTGCTTTCTACATGGACGGCTAGGGTTCTAATCGCGCGACGAACTCCCCCCCCCCCAATTCGTTAAATTTATTTATTAAATATTAAATGATATTTAACGTAATTATTTTGTACTTTGTAAATATATTTTTATATTAATAAATAATATTTATAATAAAATATATAAATATTAAATTATATTTTATATAAAAATTTGCAAATAGTTTTACAATGTGAAATACAACATATTTTAAACAAAATATTATTTATAATATAACAATCTATAAAATACATTATTATTAAATAACTAATTTAGTAATAATAACAATAATACTGTATTTTATAGATTGTTATATTATATATAACGTATTTTATAAATATATTTTCATATTAATAAATAATATTTATGCAAAAATTATTCACAAATAGTTTTACAATGTGAAATACAACATATTATAAATAAAATAAGTATTTGCAGTAATTATTTTACTTTATGAAATACAAAATAATTACATAAAATATTCATTCAATATTTAATAAATAAATTTATTTAATTTTAAAAAATAATTAAATGAATTGGGAGGGGGGGGGAGTTCACCGCGTGATCAGAACCCTAGCCGTCCGTGTAAAAAACAGGTGCCCAGCCAGTTGAGCTACTGCGTCGGTGGAAATAATTAAAACTTTATTGTATAAAAGCTAAATATGAATTTCGAAGGCTATTTCTCCGAATTAACTGGCCATTCGGAGCTAATACATTGAGGGTTAAACACCCTAATGGAGTACTACTATTATAGCAAGTATCGTCCCAAAATGAATTTCCTTCGTCGTGCCCTCCACTTGTTAGTCAAAAGATAAAAAGAAAATGTAGTTATACTTACATCCCATCTCTTGAGACGCCCTCCTTCGGTGTCGGTTTGGTCACCTTCTCTATTTTCATCGTAATCATCTTCGAAGGTTGGTGCTTTTAAGATCTTTTTCTGTTTCACCAAATTTTCACCAGGAATGCTTTGCTGTAAAGAAATAAAAAAAAAACTAAGTATTTTGCATCCATATCAACGAAACATAAGCATTAAACAAGTTAATATAAGTATATCCAGAGGCTACTCAATTAAGCCATATAACCATACATTTAATTTTTTTTAAATATTGATGTTCTTTATTATATTTGCGCAACAAATAGCAAAACAATTAAAACATAAGTACGAGAAAAATAGTACAATAAGTATAGAGGTATCTATAACATAGTAACAGGTACTTCTTTCTGAATTTTATAATTTCTTTTCTTATCGCTCTATTATACAGACAACTTAGCCGGCCATTCGGTATAGTGGTTAGAGACGCTGACTGCTGTGCCGTAGGGCCTGGGTTCGAATCCCGGGAAAGTCAAAGAGGCATTCAAGAAGTTGATGGGAAGGACCCCCTCCCCCACCCCAGGGTGTTTTCCCTCAAAGGGATGAAGCGAATATAACACTATCCAATAAACTAAACACGTATTTGTTAACATATTTGAGTTCAGTTTCCACTTGACACTCAGTAAAGAAGTTGCGCTACATATTAAATATGGGATCCGGAAATAAGGGTGTGGCGTAGATGTGGGAAAATGTGGTACATCAGTTGCGTAACGTACACCCCCGCATCATGGGGGGCCAGGACTCTAAGGGGCCCAAAGCCTGACTGACGTCAAGTACTTATGGTTTTGCAAACCTTTGTAAGACCCAGCTTGGGGCCCAAAACATAACTTTGCGGAGAGGGGGGTCCTAATATTCTCCGTTACGCCCCTGGGTACCAGTTTGGGTATCTACCACGTCATCGTGTATCGTCTGTGGTTGATGAACTTTGTGCCAGACAGAAATAAGACAGCCAAAAAACTAATACAACTTCAAAAGAATAACATGCTATCACTAGTGTCAGTTTTATGTTACATTTAAAATTATAAGGAGATAAAAATGGGGTCTGGTGTTCTATTTCAAACAAACTAAAAGGTAAGTTTGTTTACAAATAACTGAGATCTTTACCTTGAAGATAGCCAATTCAAAAATTTTCCTTTTTTTCTTACCTGTAGGTCCATGGAGACGGCTCTCTCCAGGATGGCGGACGAAGTCGACGACTTGCGGTTCGACCCCTGTTCTAGGTGAGTAAGGTCCCCCAGCGAGGAGGCCTTCCTTCGACTTGGGCTTGAGGGTTCTACTTCCTCATCTGGACGAGATGCCAGGGAAGAGGCATCCGACGATGCCAAGTCCGGCACTTGGCTAGTGGGAGGAGGAGGTGGCTCGGGGTTCGAAGCGGGCTTCGGAGGCTCGGTCTATGCGAAGAGAAAGAAAATGATACTTTAGAATAATACGTACATATGAAAGAATTGAGCTGTTTTCTTTGAAAGTGGCGTAAGTTCATTTTTGTCAAAAAGTTAGTTAATGATAACATTGAATGCAATCTGCTGTGAGCTTTTCATCTATGAACACTTCCACCAAAAATCTTTAAAATTTTCATTTTTTTTGTTGTTAATATAAATTTACGTAGTTAATGGAGTTAAAAATATAATTAGTTTGAAAGTGGTAAATATCTCCATATAATATAAAATGGATTTACACCAGTTTCAAAGCAAACGGCTCAATTACTTATGATCTTGCGGAAAAGGATTTACAGTTAAAGCATAATCGCATGAAGCCATGTACAGTAAGTAGAACTCGTTTATCCGAACGTTTATAATCCGGAGCGTCAAATATCAGGACCAAAGTCCGGATTCGTTTTCGAACAGTGCAATGCTCAACAGTTGTTTCCTGTGAGGCCAAAAGTGACGAGAAAACCCAAGGTGAGGGATAGTTGGGGAATTTCAGCTGTGTGATTTGGTAAACATGTTAAATGATGAAGAGATTGTGACTTTCGTGCAAGAAGAATCCCACCCTGTCGACGATGAAACGGATGAAGACGAGGACAACAACAACGAAAGTAGCAAGGGTCCATCAAATGCTGACGCGTTTCTGCATTAGAGACAGCTATGGAGTGGTACGAACAACAATCAGAGTGCTGTCCTACTCAACTACTGCTGCTCAAGAGAATCAGAAACCTTGTAGCGAAAAAACGAAGGTGTACAATGGTACAGCGAAAAATAAGTAATATTTTCCCCAATAAAGGTAACATTGCGACATTTTGCACCTATTTTGCTTTTTCTTCAAGCACGTTTCCCGCATAGGATGATTTTCAATATTCGTATAGTGTCCGGTTTGATACACTGCATGGTTCGCATTCGGTTTTCGGTTATCCAAACAATCGCGTATGCGCACGTTGTCCGGTCCTAATTGATTCGGATGAACGACGTTCTGCTGTATAACACTTCTAAACGACGTACAAGATAAATTTTTGATCTACTCATGAATTCAAAATACGAAACTCACCAAGACGGGCTGCTCCTGTGGTTGTTCGTCTGCTCTATGTACGAGAGCGGAGGTCTCGGTCTTGGCAGGGGTGACAGGAGGAGGCGCAGGGGCCTTTCTTTTGGCGGGAGTACCAGCTTTTCGGGGAGGAGCCATAGGTTTCTCTGCTTCCTGCAAAGGCTCCTCTTCAGCGTGAATTGGCTTCTCCTCGGGCTCCTCTTTTAGTTGTTGAGGATCCAGGGTCTTCTCTACTGCGTGGACATCTACAACAAAAAATAATTTAATAAATTCAACGTGACAGTGACAAAACTTTTTTTCTTGGCCACCAGGGGGGATAATGTTTTAGCTACCAATACATACTCCGCTTTGTTTTCAATTACGTTTGTGTTACGATTCACACTTGCTTTCACCAACAATGATTTAAATTGGTATCCCACACCGGAGACGTTAAAGACTTCGAGGGGGGGGGGTACACCTAGACTCTGAATCACACAGGAATGCAGGGTTGGAAACGCCTTCCTGACGGTGTAAGAGCATTGAAAAGGATCATACAAAGCTAATCTTTGGTTACGGAATGGGTTCAATTCATGGAAATCACGTGATAAAAACAAACACGTGTTCTCCATTGAATTCAAAACAGGTATTAGTCAATGAAGTCGATTCGTCTGCAGAGGGCGCTGAGAGATCGTTTAGTGATTGCCACACGATTATCAAAAAAATAACAGCTAATCGTTTTACACTTGTATTCTAATATTTTTAATATATTTTCTTATCTTTTGCTTTTTGTATAGTTATTAAATGTATATTAGTTTACGGTATTAAATTTAAGCTTAGTTTATATTTCTGTGCTTTGAACTGGTGTTTTGTGTTTTTGTATACATTTAGACTTAGTAATTAGTTTACCAGCACATTGTGTTTCAAAAAATTATGGATCGTTCAATTGAACAAAATTCTTTATACTTAAAAATTAAGTGTTAAAGTGTAGAACAGGAGGGGGCTTGACGATATTAATTTTTTGGCGACCGAAATCGATCGCCAAGCAACTTAATTTAACGATAGATGTTTTTGGCAACCGGAATCGATAACCAAGCAACATAATTTAGTAATAGGTGTTCTGAGAATTACCGAATTGTAATTTTGCAATAAAGTAAAGAAATATTAATGTGAAATTTAAAAAAATATATATTTTTATAAAACTATCAGTAATGCATAAAAATAAAAGTAGTATTTTTTAAAGTTAAAGGAAAGAAAGGATTTCATTTTGCTATATGACAGTAGATGTAAATCCGAGAAGGCCGCCAAAATACTCAGTCGAATCAAACACGTGGTAAACTGTTGAGCATATTATCATGTGATTATGACGTCAGATGAATCGAGTTCATTGTACTTGTAGTTCTATTTATAAAACTTAGATAAAAATTCAAATTTCATAATTAGAAAAACATGTTAAAATATTTTTGGAAAACCTTTTTATAACATTTAAAAATTAAAAATTCATGCATAAAATAATTTTTTTTAAGTATAATGCATTTTGTATAGATACGTACTTTTTAAGAGAAAGTTTCTGCTAAGAGCAAAAGTTGGGCAACAATGAAGTGCATGAACTGATTAGCTGGAAACACAAGATTGCTTTCAAGGAGTGAGTATGACGTCACATGTTTTTGAACTGATTGGCTAAAAATGCGTTATCATTATCATGTGACTGTTTCAGTCCATTGCGAGAATGGTGCTAGTGGATAAGGCGGGAAGAGGTCTCGGCTCAAAGTTTCACAAAATAGTGTTAAAGAGACAATATGCAAATTTCTCGTTGGAGAGTTAATTTAGGCGCCAGTGGGGCTATAAGATAAAGATTCGCGCTTAGAAAAAGCTTCATTTCGCACGCATGCAGAAAAAAGAAGCTATAGTATGGTAGACTACACAAACACAAAGAAAGAAGGCATGCTTCTGACATACAGGGACGCTGTCTGTAATGATCGAGGCATTCGGAGGTTGTACGTCCAAACAACAACATCTTAGCTGGTTGGGTAACATCTTAGCTGGGACGCCCTGAGTATCATATTAATAAAAAAAAATTATGTTTTTATTCGATAGAAGTATTTTTTAAATAGCATTGTTCTTTGGTAGCTAAAACTGATCTTGAACTATGACTGAAAAAGTTGAATATATTACGACCCAAGTCATTAACCAGGGAACCAATCGAGGACAATTAAAATTGTTTGTGATTACAGAGTGATCCTATATATATAGAACACTGTACTATTTGCATTCTTTAAAACACAATCCCTTCATTTTAAACCAAAATCTGGATTTGAAACGTTCATTTTTCTATGCTTTGTTACAACTTTACACAGATTTGTAACGATCTTCAATCTAACTACTAATTACATATATTTTTTAATAAGTTATAAAACAAATTTGCATTAATTCTACAGTAACGGCGAGAGAGAATTTATAATTAATGTGATGATACTTTTCAAAAATGCGGCACATAAATATCGCCAAGCTGGCGACCAAAACTTTTTATCCCCTTGATAGAACCTTTAAGATAAAACATGAATGTTTTTACCGAAGAGTTCAAAACAAAATATTAGAGAACAGCTATTCCCCCAATAAACATTCCTATTGGTTCTTCGAGGGATGATCAGGGAGAAATGAAGGGAGGGATGAAGAAGGATGATCCGCAGCATTTGAAAACTACATATTGTGGAGAAATTTCGTTTCCCCAGAGTGGAAACAAATGGCGCTACTTGTCATACAGCTGATGTGCGGGTAGGTAGTGAAAGTTCCCAGACGGTTCAGGACGATTGAAATGGCAAGAGCTTAGGAAATTGGTATCGTTTAGAAATGCGAGCCACTCTTTTCAATCAAGCAGATAGGATGCCGAAAACCATAATATGACAGGGAGATGCCGGCCAAATTGTTCAACGACAGAAATCAACGAAATTATTCAAAATGACCGACAGATAACTGAGTGAAATCTCGTCAGAGCTGGGACTGAGCTATGGTAGCGTGCAGCATATCGTTTCTGATGTGCTGCAATATTCCAAAACAGTGCTGTGAAAACATCCGCCGAGACCTGGCTCAATGAACAGGGACCTGATTTCTACCGGGTTAAACAAACTAGTCCTGCGTTCTGATAAATACCTAAATAGACTTGGTGATTATGTCGAAATGGGATAGGCGCATATGCCTCTTAATTCCCTTTTGTATTTTCTGTCTATTGTTAATAAATATTTCTTTACTCGACTTGTAACCTTTTTTCCCGATCATTCCGCGTATATAACTGAATTAATGTTGAATGAACTGAAGAAATTGAAACTTCATTCTTAAACATATATGAAGAAGAATCCGTTCGTACCGGTGTCTGGTAAGTTCTGTTTGGCCTCTGCGGTCTCTCTGGCAGGTTTCACTGGAGGTACCTGCTTCGATGCTGCTTCCGTCTTGACGCTGATCTGCTCCACACGGAATCGAGAGCTCTTTACCTCCTTCTTGGTGCAAGAAGCTTCCTCTTTTGCTGGAGCAACTAAAAAAATCGAAGAGAAGAAATATAAATGCACAGAACTTTGCTATGCCTCAAAATCAAAACTGCATCGAAAAATTTTACTTTTTTTCTTACTGTTTCTGGTATTTTCACTCTCAGAAATTTGAAAATAAAAAAAATATTTCTCAAATTTGTCCACTAATGTTGTCTAGCGCTCCCTCTTCATAAAATCCTACGATCTTTCAAAAAATTTCTCATACATATTTTAAATATGAAACAAATAGATCAAATTAAAGTTGACTCGATTTTAATTTTTGTTGCATTCAAGCAACATTAGCGACAGACCTTTTAATTTTCAACCACGGTCTAGTGACGAGAATGACACCAGAGCTGTCACTCTCCCACACCAACTGAAAGGTAATGAGCCTCGTCAGGTCTGACGGGCATCAGCCCCTCAGATCCGCCTCTAAACGACAGGTCTTCAATGGCATTACGACTCGAACCCGTGACTGAAAGAACACAGGCCCCGAGTTCTCGACGATGGCAGCTCGTTTGCGCGCAACAAAAAGCTTACTGGCTTATATAGATGCCACAGTAACATACTATACTTCAAAATCGTACAGAATGATTCATAAATCACCAGGTTACCACCTTGAAAATGAGTGTGTATGGTAAAATAATTTTAAACATTTCCACACAAATACAAAATATTTTAGAGATAGCTGAAACAATCCAAAGATAATATGGTACAAAAACTGCAATGAGGGGTTAGAACTTTAAAGTAAAAAAGCAAAATTTAAATATTTTCTAAAACATGAATCAAGTAGATTTAAGTTACAGAGATGAATTTTTAGTTTTAATATGTCTCTCATAAAGAAGTTGACTTTTGTATAAAAATATATTTCTTCCACCCACCTTGTGTTTTTTCCGGAAGAGGCACAGTAGTGGTGGTAGTCACTTTACCACTAGAATCGCAACTGGAAGTGCTGGATTTGCGGCTGCCCTTATTGCTGGACAGGGACTTGGATTCATCGTTGGTCTTGAGGGAATATACGGGTCGGGCTTTTGGACCTCCGTTGCTGGCCTCCACACTTTGGGATCTTTTGGGGGTAGCCTCTTTCTGATTTTTCGCATTAATGCCTAGAAGATGACAACATTTCACTAAAAGCATTTGTATTGAGAATAGTCCGCTTTTTTGGATTAGAACAGGTAAGGATCAACACTGAAAAAATAAGAAGCTATGACACTGAGAGAAAATTAATATATACACTACCTACCAAGAAGGTCCATGCCGATATATACGGACACCCATGTAAATGAGGATATCTGTTGCCCTGATTTCTCTACTTAAATATGGTCTAGGAAACAGCATTGGCATTAGTCACATGCAAGATGCCATGAAATTAAGAGCTGCCTAACTTCAAGAAGCGTGTACTTGTAGGATATCACATAAACTACCGATTCTTAAGGAACATATCTAGTGAATTTAACATTCCAAAATCCACAATGGTTTGTATGATTAAAAAGTGGAAATTAAGTGGTGATTATCGGAGTGTTTGTTCTTCGACCCGGCAGACACACGAAACTAAGAGATAGAGACCGACGATTCCTGTCCAAAGAAATTCAGAAAAACTGCACCAAACCGATGGCCTACATACTCCAGGAGACCCAAAAAGCATCCTGGACTGTTTCGATAAATACCATCCGCAAGGAAGCACATTTGCTTGGTTTCCATGGTTGTGCTGCTGCTCGTAAGCCTTTGACTACAAAATCCAATCGGTTGAAGTGTGCAAGAAACTTTGAAATTGGATTGTAGATGATTGGTAACAGGTTCTATGCAGTGATGAATCAAGGTTCAATCTCTACCAGTCGGATAGCAGAGTCTGGGTTTGGCGTATGCCTGGAGAACGCTATTTGCCAGAACACATTGTGCCTACAATAAAGTTTATCAGAGATGGAATTATAGTCTGGGGATGTTTCTCGTGTAATGGACTGGAACCCTTTATCCCAATTCATGGCAAGCTCAACGCCGACTCCTACTCCACAATGCGAGACAACAATATACTTCTTACACTGTGGCAATTTTACGGGTTGGACCATTGTAACTTCCAGGAGAACAATGCCACTTGTCATGTTGCAATGTCCCCCATGGATTGGCATAATGGGATGAACCGACCAGAATCCGGACTTGAATCCTATATAAAACTTATGGGCCGAGTTTAATCGCGCCGAATTATGGAGAAAAAGCAACCGCCCAAAAACGGTGAACTTACATGTTTCTCCAAGCCAGGTGAAAGAAAATACCACTTATCCATCAGCCAAAGAGTTGTGGAAAGTATGCCACGCGGAGGGTTAAGGCTATAATTACTTCAGGTGGTGGCTCTACCAGCTATTAAATATGAATACGTTTTGCTTTTCTCTTTTATCAAGGGTGTCCAATTACATATTGGTAGAGAGTGTATTTTAGGCATGACATATAAATTTGCACACACCTGGGGAATTTTCACTGAGGATACTATCTTTTCCAATCTGAGAAAGGTCCATGATAGATTGACTCCTATAAAGAGGATGGAATAATCTTCCTTGACTACTATTCCTGAAGCTTGTGGACGTGCCCACTCGTTTTGGAGAGGGTGGAAGGGGCTGTGAGGGGCTCTTTTCGATCTCCAGACGCACGTCGTAGGGGGAGGCATAAGACAGGATGGTGAGGGCATCTTCGTATACCATAGCACCGAAAGATACTGTCACGCCTACTATACGATCTCCTGAAAAAACAAATGATTTTTAATAAGACCATCATAAACCCACGTTCGTAATGGCATCATTATCATTTTATGCTACGCTTTAAAATTGGATATTTTCACACACAAACTGGATATTTTTAAAAAAATAAATATTATATAACACAAAAATACAGAGTAAACTTCATTAGCTTTATAAGTACTCAATTTTTTCAAATTCAGAATTAACTAAATTCTTGACAGTCACATGATAAATGCGATTACGTATTTTCCGTTGAATTCATAGCTTGCATTATACTTGTTGCTGTATTTAATAGGGAGAATTTAGTTGATGAAAAACAGTTCGCCAGTTCTAAATGAAGTTAAATGCTTCCAAGTTTTTTAGTCTAATACTGAATCTAAGCATCTCCTCAAGTTATTTCTAGATCCAACTGCAGACCACGTGAGACTTATTTCACACTGAAGAGATGGTTCTCGAAAGGGAACGGCTTGAAAAAGTTTATTAAACTGTTTAATACTCAGATTTTATAAATAGCAAGCCTGAAATGAAGCCTTTCTTAAAGGTCAATAAAACAGCACTCATAACTTACTTAGCCGTTATCTTGGAAGAAATTATTTATATTCAATAAAAGATTTCTAAAATCCATTAAAACTGTTGTTGTCGACACAAAAGCGAAGAATATTTGAATTCGTCATGTCAAAAATCTGTTTGTTACAAAAGTTTTAAATGTACCATTACTCCAGAAAATAAATAACTGACACTTTTATACTTGTAATTATAGATCAGCTGAAAACTGTAGATTTAAATATGAAAGAATTTTTTTTTAATTTTAAACACATTGATTTTTCTAAATTGAATATTAATGGCTTTATCTAAATGTACAATGCAGTAAGTATATCAAGAAGAATTCTTATAAATGTAAAAGATGATTAAGGAAATGCTATGCTCGCAATAAAAAAGGAAGCAATCGTACAGCTTTGTGATGAAATAAAAATTAAACACAACCAACTTTATTATAAAACTACTGTCTGTTTTCACCTTCATATTTTAGCTGAATGCCGATTTATTGCCACAAATTGCTACTTACTAAAGAAAAGAAATCGACAAGATAACACAGATTAAAGAGATTTGAAAATGAAACGGATTAAACTGAAAACTAATCCAAAACATCTCAGCAGCAAAAACAATTTTTGTACAATGATCTCTAGAAGTGATCTTGAATATTTAAATCTTGTGTATTGAATTTATTAATTAACAGTATTTTAAAAAAATATCATAGGAAACTCTTCACTAAAATAGTACTTTAATATTAATTCTCTATTATATGTAACGAGAAAATTTACTTATTTTTTTCTTAACGATTTCCTAAAATTATTGGCCTTTGTCTAGAACAAGTTGTCGTTTATGTTTCTTTTGGTGATTAATTCAGTTTTTGAATACTAAAAATTCTGTATATATAACATTACACTGAGTGTGGGGAATCAAAATTTTAAAAATGTTCAAGTTGGGCATATGAAAAAAAAAGGTAGGAAAAAACACAGGTTTAATGAACATATTTTCGAAGAAGTAATTATCGAGCTTCAGAATGTTTTACACGTTTTGGATATTATATATCATTTGATTATTACTAAATTTCATATTAATTCCCGTAACTTGCAATTGCCGTATGCATGAAAAAAAATTAGTTTATTATTTCATAAAAGTAACCAGAGCGTAAATTTATAACAATACATAAAAAAAGAAAATTAAATATTTTACACTCCAGTTATAAAAATACATATTAGAACATAAATAATTAGAGAACACACAAATGATACTCAAACAAATACAAGTAAACAAACTATAATGAATACGAATCATTTGCTTGTTAAAAAAAAAAAAAAAAATTCTAATAATGGATTCTAGTTCCAATTTTCAATCTAATTACGGTGACGGAATTTCGCATTGACTTATTAGGTTCTGAAGAATATAGAACAACGTGTACTTATCCTTCCATATCAATTATAACAGCGAATAAAACTCTTGATTGTTCTTTCATTTATAGCGAATTATTTTTAGCACAAAATATCAATAAGAACTTCTGTTATTCCTTTTTTAGAATCACTTATTTCAAAATCGTTTGGCAGAGGTTTTTAACAAAAAAGTTTTAAAAAAATTCCCCCCTCATCAGAATCACTAGTTTCAAAATCGTTTGGTGAAAATTAAACAGACATAAATTTTTCATCTCCATAATTTCACCTGCAAAACATATTAGTCAGGAATTAAATAGTATCTATGTATTTTGACAACTGTAATTAATGTATTTCAAAAGAAAATTGACAAATTAACTAGCCTGCTTTGATCTTGCCGGATTCTGAAGCAGGACCTCTGTGTAGAACATCTTTGACAAAAATTCCATCTCGCATGTTACCACAAATGTTGAATCCGAGTCCGGTAAAATCGTGGCCTCTCAAAGGAACCATAATACGTTCCATGTGCTGAAATAAAAAAAAAAGATGAAAATAGCAACCACTAAAAAGACATTTTAGATAGATAAAATATATACTTCAATATATCGTTAAGAAATGTTTTACACAACGCTCTATCTTGTACTTATTTTATAATAATAAAGAGGACATTTTTCCGCTCACCAATTAAAGCTCGGAGCCTTTTTATTCAGGTCCCCGGAGAAAAGATTTCTACTTCAAATAATAATCAAATGGATGAAACCTTCAAATACAATCAGTTATGATCATAGCATTCCACCTTGACCGCGGTAGCTCAGTTGCTACGGTCACGAACTCTTGGCCTTCGTGACATGAGTTCGAGCCATAGGAATCCACCATGTAGTGAGTGGGGCTGATGCACGTTAAATCTTTCGAGGCTCTAAGGCCTCCCCCTTTGGCATGGTGTGTTAGTTTTCAGAGGGGGTGCCGATTCAGGTGTCGTTCTCGTTACTTGACCGAGGTTCAAAATTATGAGGTTCATCACTGATAGACCTCGTATGAACTTAACTCAGTGGCGCAACAGCCCATGAAGGTCAAGGCCTACTGTGCCTATCTCAGTTTACGTGACCTTGGGCGCTGGGGTGCAGATGTTTCGGTCAAGTGGTCAGTCTGACGCGGTAGCAGAAAGAAGTGACGTTAATAAACATTTACGTCTAGCATTCTGTCAAATATTCCCTGGTTAATTTTGCGACATTATTTGAATCTATGCATACAGCTTTTGTTATTCCTGCAAATGTTGGTGCACTGAATCTACTAATTATTTCTACCAAAGATCCAATAACCTGCCCCCCCCCTCCCCATAATTTTGAGCAGAGATCAGATGACAAGGTCGTCACCTGAACTGGAACTCCACTTTTCAATTCATTACGACACAACGTGAGGACTTTTGAGACCGAACAAATTTCTAATATTGGAAGAATTTTACATTTTTTGGATACATTCATATTTATCTAATGATTAACATAAAAATAACACGTGCAAAGAAAACAGATATATATTTATTATAAATGATGCATCGAGAAATAAATGAGAATCACCATAAAACTTATTTACCTCCAAATATCAAAAGAAAAACATTCCATTGTTATCAGCTATGAAAATAAAAATCCTCCATTTGATAAGAGGTATTTTCTCTCTTGACAATATGTGTATCTCGAATTCTTTTCTATATTACATCAGATGGTTTCTGTTGACATTTTTTATCAAAGTAAACTGATAAAAATATCATCCAAATATTTCACAGCGGATTCTTTTTGTATTATCTCTAATGCATTGTTTTGTGTTGGACGTGGGTTTTTTTGGCAGTGTTTTCTTTTTCTCTAGTTTACTTTACTTAAAATCAAACAAAAACAGTTTTCTTAATAACGGATTTTATAATAAAATCTAATTTTTCCGTTTAAAAGCATTAGTTGCAATGACTGTTTATACGTAAGAAAGGCGTATTGTAGTTCGACGAAAATTTATGCTATAAAATGATAATTTTATTTTTAAAGCGATTATTTAGAATTTTAGAACTGAGAACATTGCTTGATGATTTTTTTGTATAACTAATAAAAACAAAGAAAAGTTTATTATAAAAATTTCCAAAAAGAATACATTTTATGTGTAAAAAACTATTTAAAAAATAATTTTTTTAAATATTTTTTTTTATAACTTGCGTATTAAACTTTTGACGATAAATCTTTTTATGTTCCTGTCTGCAGCCATTTTGAATCTGTGGATGTATGATAATTCTACTTTCCACCGCGGATGTAGAATATTATATTTAATTTGATTGCAATAAATTTCATTCAAAATATTAATAACGAATCAAGGAAATTATTGCTTCCCTTCGAATTTTGAAACGTTTTAAAATATTTCTTTTTAAAAAATGAAATCCATAAACGTCAACAGTAAAATGTTGTTAGTCTATCATACTAGGGTTTGTAGCCCCGAAATCCCGGAATTTAATTTTTGTCTAAAGTATATTTAAAATTTTTTTTTCATCGAAATTTTCTAATAATTTAATTTTTAGAAAATTTATATTTTGTTTATGAAATATGTACATAGAATGTTTTTGTGCAATTTTAAATGCTATAAGTAAAAATATATATATATGCAGTTCTCATTTCTCATACGAGAGAATGTCGCACAGATCTAAGTGGTTCACTGCAATACTTACACAATAAAATAAGCAACATCTCAAGAATAGGTTTTGCCACTGTTCCTTCTTCAATTAAATGCCGTTAGTTAATAGTGGGGGACACAGTACGATTCAAATGACAAAAATCGGTCAAAAAATCGAATTTAATTTTTTTAGCTTAATTTATTCTTTACATATCTTTCTATAACCTGACAAAATTTGAAAGCCCCAAACTTAAAAAAAAAAAATTGTGATAGCTGTTACGTTCATTTTTATTCACATGCCTATGGCAAATCAAGACTTTAAACTTACTTATCTCGGAAAGATAAAATAACTTGTCTGTCTTCATTTAAAATGCTAAGGCTTTTTTTCTATTGTGCTTAATGCTTTGATTTTTTTACCTATTGCTAATAGTACACGTAACAAAAGTTGGAATGCGTTTTTGAATCAAAGCAAAACTTATTTTTTTAAAAATAATTAAACTCAGAACTTGTACATTTTTAAGAAATTTTCACTAAGCAATCACAAAAAGAAATATTGTAAGAATACCAATCATGTTATCGCAAATCCCATACCAACTTTTGTTATACATATAGTTTGACTTAGCTTTTGTAGGAAGAGTAGCATTTTAAAATAACTTCAAAAATTTTAAGTTTTTTTCTTAAAAAATTAAATTGCTAGTTTTTTATGAAACTTTGAGCACAAAATCTGTTTTACATAGGAAGCAACCAAAAAAAATTTGAAGATCCTTAAATTAACATTTTTTGCTTAAATCGTACCATGTCCCCTTAATAGCGAACCTGCTTGAAAGACTTGAGACACTTCAAATCCCATTGCATTACTAACAGCTCATGCAATTGGATCTTCAATTTCAAATAAGGTAACACTTGAAATTGATTCACATTCTGATTCAATTACTGGATCAATTTATAAAAAAAAAACCATTAAGTATATCAGATAAAGTTATCAAAGAAGTATATGTACCAATGCAGTCTATTAGATTTAAGACAGTGTCATCAAAGATTCAAAAAGAAATGTCTCTTTGTGAAAATGGAGGGAGACGTGGTAACTACCTGAAAAGAACATATTTCTATTTAATGACGATAACACCTACTAGTATAGAATCCGAACGAACATTTTCTTGGGCAGGACAATTCGCAACAAAAGTAAGAAACCGTTTGAACGATGGAACGCTGGACGAGCTGTGTTTTTTAAAAGCTTATTTATAGAATCACAAGAAAAGAAGAAATGTTTTTTTAAATTTTATTATGTACAATTTTTATTTGCATTTTTATGATGAATTAAGTTTTGTTTTGATTTGTTTCACACACACAATAAAATTAATATTAAACCAATTGTTACTTGTACTTCCAGTTTTATTATGCAATTTCAACTATGCTAATGTGTAAGTATGTTTAATAAATATTCCAATCCTAATCCCGGCACCAAAATAATGTAATCCTGAAATCCCGAGATTGAAAATCCTATATAATACCCAGGGGTGTAGATACCGCCGTATGAATGGTACGGGGCCCCATGTTACAGGGCCCCAACATGTGTAACTACAATTCTACTAACATGGCTCCCATATCTAAAAAACGGCCCTGAAGGAATTTTGATAAGGGCCCTTTAAGAGCAAGCTACGCCAGTGTGAATATACCTGTGAGAATTACATTTTGAATTATCAACGTATTTTGGCATAGGAGGCAATATTCAGTGTCCAGATTGGATAAACCGTACGCATCCGCATTTCTTCATAAATGCTTGATAAGTAAAATTTCTATAAATAATAATTAGAGCTATAACTCCCTCCCATTAGCTATTTGCAATCATATTACACTTGGAATCAATTAGAAGATTCACACCCCAGGGTTCGAAACCTAACCAGTATAATGGTTAGTAATGCTGACTGCTGCAGCGTAGGACTTGGGTTTGAATCCCGGAGAAGGCATGGATGCCTGTAATTCAACAAGGTATGACACACACAAAAAAAACGAGACTAAATGTGTAGATTGAAAAAATGGAGTTGGCAACAACTGTTCTGTTGACGTCATTTCATACACCTCCTCTCTCCATGTGACCCAGTTTCGCCTTAATCGATCACGGCAGTTGGGAATACTGCGTCATTGAATGAACACATGCAACGGCATTTTGTGGGAAAATGTCGAATCAACACCAAGTTTCTGAAACTTAAGAAATCAGTTACGAAATAATTTCAAATATTAACTAAAGACTTATGGAGAGGAAATTTTGTCTCGTGTACATGTATTTGAATGGTATAAGAGGTTTTCAGGGAAAAGGTGAGTATGGAAGATGAACCTGTTGAGTGCCGAAGGTCAGCGATTGCAGACCAAAGCATTGCCAAAATTCGTGATATGAATGAATTCCCATTCACATCAGTGGTCAGACTGTTAATCGACACTACTACATTGAAGTACTAAAAAGACTTCGTGAAAAAATTAGGGGAAAAAAGGCCAGAATTGGGGAGTGATGTACGGCTGTTGCACCAAGGCAATACATTCGCTCAAACGGCTCTATCTGTAAAGCAGTTTCTGACCAGCAAAAACATTACTTCGATGGGGCATCCTCCTTATTCACCTAATTTCGCTCCATGCTACTTTTCTTTTATTTCCTACAATTAAATCTTACTGAAAGGAAGCCATTTTACCGCTGATGAAGAGGTTCAGACAAAAGCGGAAAATTTCCTAAAGGGACTTCTAAAACCCTTGTTCTAAAACTATTAACAGCAACGGCAGCACCAAATGCAGAATTGTGTGAATGCTGAAGTGAACTACATTGAAGGTGATACTGTCATGGAGAACTGATTCTGTAAGTACAATAATTTATTGAACCACGCCCGTTTTTTGAGTGTGTGTGTGCGTCACACCTCGTACAGTGCATGTGCGGCATAGGGGCACGCTAAGTATTTATCGAGCCGAAAGCCCTCTCGAGAGGTTGGCGAAAAGGGAAGAGACGAGGAAGGACTTTGACCACTACCCCAGGGTGTTCTCATACAAAATTGGACTGGATTGGGGCCGAAAGCTGCGGTTAACGTTATCCAGTCCCTTGCAAAAAAGGAATTTCTTAGACCTCCGTGTGACACCATCGGTTCGGCAGCGTAATAGACAACAGTAACACTTAGATTCGCTACAAAATGAGTATACAGCATATTTTCGAAAACCGGAAAGCAATTGCAATTCACATTCGAATGATCTTTAATGATCAAAACGCGCATACAAATAGGCACATTTCAAAACATTAATTATTACATTCGTCAACCTAATATGAATGGGATACTTAATTCTCATGAAATCTGAAGTAGAATGAAAAAAAAATTAGCGGAGTTAAATTAATTACCACAAACAAAGAAACAAGGTTGCCATAAAGCATACTCTTATCATTCTTTTTGAGAGTCGGAAATAAGAGCAATCACATAATCCTTGGAAATTCGATATGAAAAAAAAGTAGCTAATTGTGGAATGAAATAATTTTCGCATATGTTTTCTGAATCACTAAAAAACGTTGTCATAATAAAGGGAAGGTCACCGGAAGAGTTACTAGAATGAATTTTACATCATTCATTTTGGCAAAAAGGCGATGTTTCAACAGCTGGCAAGGATAAGAGATACATTGGAAAAGAGTATGTGGCTCACCTTGGAAATGTATGTGTCGTCGATGGCCCTCTGCTTCTTTCCGGAGGGGTGGAAGACGGCATGGAAAGGGAGGCTGGAGAAGGGTCGGTTCTTCTTTTGCTGCTGACCAGTGGTTCCATTCGACGCCTGGAAAAGAAAAGAATCCATTCAGTTAATTGCTCGTAAAATAGACAAAAAGATACGGCATTTTATAAATGATCAGCCCCTGTAAAATAAATTGGTGCTTCACTTTTTTTTATTTGACTTCTATATGTTGTCACACCCCGAGGGTGTTTTGTCAAGTAACTTGAATGCAGGGGGGGGGGGGGGTCGAATATACAACTAAGCACTTAACAAAGACATTTTACAATATATACAGCAAATGATTACTTTCCACTTGAGAGAAACAGGAGACAATTAAATAAAAGTTTAAATAAATATAATGAAAGAAGAATCAGGATTCAAGTTAAAATGATAGTATAACTTATGTCCAAGTCTAAATCCAAATTCGAAGCATCTCAAATATTATTCGGCATCAGTCAGCTACAATATAAAATTAAGTATTTATACACACACAAATTTATATAACACGATTTGGAGGGATTTTCAAATGGCATTTTATGTTAGTGGATGATCTGGAATGTAATTTTTTACACATAAAAAGGTAATCGCTAACAATAATTTTAGTTTTTTATGCTCAAATAATATTTATAAGTACTCCATAATTAAAACACCTCAAAGTTCGCATACCGTTTGCAGCAGGCATCAACAGAATCAAGTCGAAGTGAGTGCATATGGGTAAAAAAACTGAATTCTCGAGCTTTTGTTAATATCAAAGTAGAAGTATCTGGCGTACGAAAAGCTTCGTTGAGATGTACTTGGTTGGGTGTTAACAAAACTGACTTATAACGCGTGTGATGTGGATTCATCACATATATATATATATATACATGATGGAATACCAGAAAGTAAAGTTCCTTGTTTTATTTCTTCAAATGTATTGTTCACATTATCTCTTATATATATATATATACATGGCAATAGTGTCTTATATAGTAATATTCTTCTATTATTTATTTCATCTGGAACAATCATTCATTGGTATTCATTTAAATTAATGAGAAAACACAGCCAAAGTGCGACTAAAAATTCGTTTTTAGGGGTCAAAGGTATGCCAGAGTCTTAAAATTCATCCGAAATTACTGCAGTATACACGATACTAGTATCATAACCGTGCAACATGCAAGGAAATGGGGTCATGAATTTCAAAACGGAAGGATTAGCGTTCTTGTATTAGAAAGAATGGGAAGACTTACAACTTCGTCGCATCGTGTTGATGACCTCTATTCAGCAAAAACGCAAACACACAACTCGCATAACACGACTCATCCGCAACTATGCCACTTTATCCTTCATATTGCATCATATGGGATTAGGTTCATCAACTTCTAGACTATCGGAAGTTAGCAAGTAAGTGGGTTCCCAAGTAGTTGAGAAAACAACACAAGATATTGCGCATGGCAACTTCTTTTGACCCTCATCAATGTGACACGGAACATGTGAGGAGATTTTTCTTTTCAGAGATACCCAAACTTGCTAACCAAATGTAAAATTTACAACCCAAACTTAACAATTATCTTAGAGAAGCCAGCGTTTTCCTTCAGATAATTACATTAAACAAACCGTCAAAAAATAATCACTTTAGGATACATCTTCCTGTTACCAACGCTTCGATCTACCGTTACAACAAATCTCTCAACAAACAAGACAATTCTGTGAAACAATTATATAAACATGCACCTTCAGAAACTTCAGTGTAAAATACGAGGCAACTTTTCTAATGCAACGTCGTGCAAATGTTCTTTAAATCGATGCAAATAATGCCGTTAAGTTTCCAAAGATGCAAGAACATAAGGAAAAACAAAAGCAAAAATTTCCAAAACAGAAACCCAAAAGGATAAGAAAAAAGGATTTTATTGAAAAAATTAAGTTTTAAACAAAACTGGCCAGATAACAGAGACAGATAGTTGGCAGAAAAATAATATAGCTTTAGTAAAGGGGATGTAATCCACCTGACTTTGTTTATGTTGAGTACAAGTTTGTCAACGAGGTGTTAAGGCATTGCTGATCATTCCTCTTGTAGCGAGAATATCAGGTCTAGAATTGTTACTGGCGGCTAGTAGAGTGCGATATAAAGAGTTTCTTTTTACGTGCTTGATTAGAATTATAACTAGGATGAGTGAGTGTTTATTAATGTCGCACAAATGCAACATGAGGCTATTGGCGATGAACCACGTAATTTTGAACCACGGTCAAAGTGAAGAGGACGATAACTGAGCTAGCACCCTTCTCTCCAAACTACCACTTTGGAGTACTTTGGGCCAAGACAGATTGAACGTGCATCAACTTCTCTGCAGGAAAGGTCTTCAGCGGCACTAAGGGGTTTGAACTCATGACCATAACCACTAGGTTACCAAGGCCAATAAGAGTTGAAACCAAAGACTTTGCCGTTCAATTCATACATTGAATGCTTTCACTCTTCTATAGCCACTGCACAAATAGGTTGAGTATTGTCGTCCATGAAGAACAGAAAATGCATAGCAACTCTAAAAAGAAGTGCATGAGTAA
Source organism: Trichonephila clavata (assembly GCA_019973975.1). Lineage (NCBI taxonomy): Eukaryota > Metazoa > Arthropoda > Arachnida > Araneae > Nephilidae > Trichonephila > Trichonephila clavata. The sequence goes on from BMAO01038228.1 coordinate 97,877, forward strand.
GAAGAACCTTAGTAAATAAAGGGTACCAGTGACAGATTTTCTTGGAAGATGTGAAGGTCAATACGAGTACCAAGCATGATAACAAGACTTTGTTACCGCCAAATTGATCAATTTTGATGATGTTGGAAGGATTATATTGAGTGTTCTCTATTCTCCCCAAATGAGTATATGTCAAGATCGGATCCGCTATCATCCGAGCTGATCTGCCGATTTTTGTGTAAAGTACGATATCAATCGTCCTGTAGAATAACGCATGCGTCTTGCGATGTCTCTCAATGTTTACCAACAGTCCTTACTCAGTTGATGTATACTGGTAGTCCGCCACCGTGGTTGCTCGCGCGCCAATCTGTAGTTTGAAGTGCTCTCACGTATCAAGGCTGTGAACGATTCCAATAACCACAGAAACATTATGACCTTCCTTTTTTTTTCTTGATGATTCGTCCTCTGGTAAGGTTATAAAGACGTCGTCTACAGGATTTTTCGTAGGAAATATAACACTAATGCAGAAAATCGTCCATGAAGAACAGAAAATACATAGCAACTCTAAAAAGAAGATGTGAGGAAGAAGAACCTTAGTAAATAGCGGATACCAGTGACAGATTTTCTTCGAAAATGTGAAAGTCAATACGAATACCAAGCATGATACCACTCTTAACAAGACTGTTACCGCCAAATTGATAAATTTTGATGATGTTGGAAGGATTATATTGAGTGCTCCCCATTCTCCCCAAAGGAGTATGCGTCAAGATCGAATCTGCTATCATCCGAACTGATCTGTCCATTTCTGTGTTCTCTGTTTCACAGAAAACACCGTGACTGATGAGCAGACGTTAATGGTACACACCGTAATGGTTGTGCAACCCCAATTGTGCAGTCTCCTAGCCATGGTAAAACGCCATATCAATCGTCCTGTAGAAGAACGCATGCGTCTTGCAATGTCTCTCAATGTTTGCCAACTGTCCTTACTCAGTTGATGTATACTGGTAGTCCGCCACCGTGGTGCTCGTGAGCAACTCTGTAGTTTGAAATGCTCTCGCATATCAATGCTGTGAAGGATTCAAATCACTACAAACATTTTGACCTTCCTTTTTCTTCTCAATGATTCGTCCTTGGGAAAGGCCATAAAGACGTCGTCTACAGGATTTCTCGTAGGAAATATAACACTGATGCAGCAAATTGATGTCATTTAAACGAATGTACGCCTTGCAGTAGCTTTCATAGAAATTCTAAGCGAACACCTCTAGTGTGCTTTATATCCTTCCGACACTTGCCCGGTACGTCATGCTGCATATATACACATGACATACTGAGCAAATATCAGGAGGATATGAAGCAGGTAAAAGTACAGAAGGACACATATACATAGGTTCTAGAATACCTGGCTCTAATCGGTCTTTTGATTTGTCCACCCAATCTGCTTTGAGCCGCTAATTTGCTTATTTCTCAACTTCATTCTTAATTTTTGCACATCAGTGTGTGCACTAGACAACACTTTCTTCATTATATATTTTGAATTTTTAAAATGGAGAAATAGGGAACCTTCATATAATTTTTTTTGTCTATAATCGTACCCTGACAGTGGAGCACACAAGGGGTCCGGACGCCCCCCCCCTTCCCCAGCTCTTGATTTTTTTCCCCAATTGATTGTAATCCTATGTATATAGTACATAAAATTTGATTAAGTATTTGTTGTTGATAATTTATTAAAAAATCAATGCTAATTTTTCATTCAATAATAAATTTTTTCCTGTTTTATTCCCGAAAATCAAACGGATACTTTGGGCGGCGTATTTGAGCATGATACGGGAATGGTGGAGTTTCGACCCTGGACCCCTACCCCCTTAAAAACTTCTTGAGTACGACACTGTACCCTGAGATCCCTTTGTATGCATGTGTAGATTTTGTTCGTTAAGATTTAGCGATGGTAAACAAAATTCAAGATATAGAGTTAGCAATGTAATATTTTCCAGTGCAGTAAAATTGGTAATTAATAATAACGGTTCCAGTGGGTGTAAAATTAAAAATTATACTATAATGCTTAAATTATTAGTTGTATCACATTCCGAGAGAGAGAGAGAGAAAAGGCACACACACACATTTTTTTAACTATATTCTTAGATAACAAATATAAAAAGGACAAGTTAGACAATAAATATATAATAATTCTGAATTCATGAATAAATATTTTTTTCAATAAAGGAATTGTATATGTAAAATTTGACCATCAACACAGCAGAAACAACTATAGAAAAAAATTACAACTCTTTCTTCCTTGAATTTTCCAAACATCGGAACGTAACCTCAGAAACAAAAAAACAAAAAAAGAAGAAACCTCTGGTTACAAAATAAACATTCTAAAGACGTCTAACTGTGACATGTCTCCAACAACACCCTCCACTAACCGAGGAAAAGATGTCATTGTGAAAGTCAAATCTCCTCTGGAATTTCCAATCGTTGACTTATTTCAAGATAAACACTCTACGAGAAGTCAGCATCCAACAGCGAAGGGCATATACTTGGGTTTTGTAAAAAAGAAAAAGCAAGGAACAATGTCAGAAGGACGTCGGGAGTACGCGTTCCACCTACAAGTAAAGGTCGAACAATGACAATACTAGAAGAGAACATAAACAGATCTTATTCAAACTTTCCCCTTTTTGTCTACCCATGCATCTTTTATTGCTAATTTCCATTCTTTTGCTCAATTACGCTCCTATCAATAAGATGGAATTTGATTGCACAAGACCGATTATCTAACAATGATGAAATAAATACTTTAAAAAGATGGAGTTCTTTTTATTTTTTAAATTTTGTAGTCAAGTAGTGGTAATACTATATTTCGTTTATTAGAAACTCACTAGTTATAAATGTAAGAATATTCTTCTAAATCAGTTTTCCGAAGCGGTTCCTACGGATTCCTGAGGGTCCTTGTGATTGCTAAGGGCTCCGTGGAAAATTAAAATTAATTTGGATGGTGCGTGGACAACATTTGGGGGCCTCGAAAGGTTGAATATAAAGTAATATATATGTAATCCAGTGGCGTAACGTATACAAACCAACAACCCCCGTATTACGAGGCCCCAAAGCCTGACTGACGCCAAATATGTATTTGGGATTTGAACCCAAAACCTGATTTTACGGGGGGGGGGGGCGAGTATTCTTCGTTACGCCGCTCTTGTAATTCATTTCAATTTTTATGGGAGTTAAAATAAATTAGTAATAATTTTATGTATTAAAAAAATTTAGAATAAAATTTTTTTAAATAGGCACATAATAAGGCACATAATTTTAATAAAGCACAAGTAATGACAAGCGTAGTTCGGTGGAAGTCAGGTCCATCAGGTTTATGCATGGTTTAAATAGGAACGGAATCTCGATAAAATATGCGAATTCTCTTAATTTATTTGATCAGTGTAATAATCAGCATTTTTCTCTTAAAATTTATCCCCTCAGTTGTATTAAAAATTATGGATAAATCCACTTCTAACTTATATATTTCAAAAATTTTAGTTCAGGCTTTGTACAAAGGTCTGAGCTATATAAAAGCAAAATATTATTTTAGAAGTATTTTCAATTTAAGGAGAATGTTTTGAAAATAGGCAATTCTAAGTTAATTTTTTGCCAAAATATTGCATTTAAATAATTTTTGTCAAAATGTCCTCAAATAAATTTTATCATCTGCCATTATTTTTATACCAATAACAAAATAACACAATTTCTAACTGGTCATGGCAATTTTAAAAAATACTTGAACAAATTTAATTTAGTTCCGTCATTTTCCTGTGATTGCGATATTGGTGGCGAGGAAAATGTAGAGCATGTGCTCCTTCTGTGTTCCAAGTTTGAAAGAGAACGGAATATCCTAAGACTGGCATTCAAGGGACTTAATGTAAATTGGCCTCCGAATCTTCCTCAACTGGTTTCCACCAGAAGTACTTTTAAAAAGTTCAGTGAGTTTGTTATGAGTGTTTGTAATTCTTCCTAACCTCAAGATATTGTTTTATTTATATTTTTTTTTAAAAAAAACTTCTTTCTTTATTTATTTTTTTATTCCTTTGTATTGTGTGCTTAACACTTACTTCTGTTAGCCCTGTGTGATACTTTGTGGTGCACGGGGCTTTTATCGTTGTTTTCAATAAAAAAAAAATTTATACGTGTATTCTAATCTAAGTGATACTAAATATCATAAATATTATCCTTTTATACACTTTTGAAAAATCACGGCTCCGAACGTAGTCGGATACCTTAATAAGAAAGAGGTCCTGGATTTATTCATTTTGAAACAGTTATAACCTTAGACCAGTGGTCCTCAACCCCAGGAACATCAAATTATTACCATTTTATTTACTGTGGTGTATTTCTCTCGGGTTTGTGTAACTTTCACTTTATATTCGTTTTTTGATGTAACTGTATTTTATTTTGAATACATATTTAAATACAATTGAAGTAAGGGTTGAATCAAAACAACCCAAAACATAAACAATCAACACCCTCCCGCGGTAAAACTGCCAAACGTTGACCGGTTCGTGGCGATAAAAATGTTGGGAAGCACTGCTCTAGACCATCGTTAATCGCCGAAATAGAAATAGATTGTAAAAAGTAAACTTTTATATTGCCCTGTAAGAAATTTAACATTTGAGACGATATGGCAGAAAAACTTTTCAATATTTACACATTTCAGAACAATTCTGTATGTGTGCATATATCAGTAAACTAGCTGGTATACCCGTATTTCTCACGGGTGAATTGAAAAATAAAACAATGCGGATTGATGATTAAAGAAGTTTTTAATGAGTTAATTTTACGTGAATTGCAAATTAAACAAAAACAAAAAAAGCTTTTTGCATATCTCAGCTGGAGAAAAACCCACATTTGTTAAATTTTAAGTCAGTAGATCAAATAGCTGATAAAAAGGATTCTTTTTTTATTTATAACGCCTCGTAACTCTCTTGTGGATCGATTTTTGAAAACACCTTCCTAAGCTGATCTTTACTCAGCAAAAGTAACATATTGCTACAAATTTTGTGTAATAAATGCTTAAAATAGCGTAAATAATTTGTATCCGGATGTGTAAAACGTTAACATTACTTTTCGTTGTATTTATTTTATGTTAAAATTGTAATATTCGCAAGCAACGTCGTTCCTTACATTATAATGACGATTCAATATAAACATAGCGAAATGTTGATGATAGAGCCAAGTTGGCATCATTTTTGACGACCACATAGGCAACTTGGCGATGGATTGAACGATGCAGAAGTTTCTTTGCAATAGCGCCCCCTGGTGGGGAGCAACAACAAAGAGGATAGCTCGAAAACCTTCTCCACAAAAAAAATACATATGCAGGCCAATTTTCATAGTGATCGTTTGAACGGTGTGAAAGTGAAGCGATTTCATGTATACAAACTTCCATTTACATATATATCTCTTGATTAATTTACTAATATGCTTACACACACATAGCTTAAAAAAACCTCTCTCTTGCTATTACTGAGTTACTAGTTTAAATCTAAATACAATGAACAATTGTCCCTAAACAATTTCAAATCGTCAAAATTTCATCATTCTAGCAACCGGGAATGCATCACCCGTAATTAGCCGTACAGTTTGCGAATAATTACTGTTTGATGTCTTTTTAATGTTTTAAGTAATGGATGAGGGGAGGTTACAATTATTTCCTCAATTCAGAGTAAAGCCTATTATTTTCGTGTTTAAATTAATGATCGGAAAAGTTCTGTTAAAAGGTATAAGTCAACTATAACTATTCTTGAAGATTGCTACGGACCGTGCCAATTTGGTCGATGAAGTAACGCTTTCGTATTAGCGATGAGTAAATAAGCTCAAATTAGGCAATTTTAACAAAGGCAGCAAGACGCACATCAAGTATGTCTTATTACTTCAAACTGCTCGTATTAAGTGTGGTTATTGAAAACAGAGAGTCATCGATTTTGAACATGATTTAAATTACGAATCGCGTTAAAATTTGTAGTCAATCTGCTTATTCAACAAGTTCACGTTCGTTTCACGAGTGGCTCGTACAAATAGGTAAATAATAATGCATTTTCAGATATAGAGTATAACAACTCTCTTAAAACGCAGTTTAGAGAAAGCACTCAAATTTAAAAATACACTAAACAGAAACATCAACCAACACCATGCTGGCTACAATGTATAAACAGGAGATACAGTGATTTTGGACTCGATTTGTAATGTTGCGAATTAATTTCATCTACATTTTCGTCCTAATCTCTCTCTCTCTACGTATAAATAGATGTTTGTATATATGAAATCGCTTCACTCTAACACCGTTTTACCGATCACTATGAAAAAATTGCCATGTATATGTATTTTTTTTTGCGAAGAAAATTTTTGTGCTGTCCTCTTTGTTGCAGCTCCCCACCAGGTTGCGCTACAGCATATCGACTACTGCACCGTTCAGTGAATCTCCAAGTTGCCAACAGGATTACCAAAAATGATGCCAACTAGGCTCTGTCACCAACATTTCGCTATGTTTCCATTGAATAGCCATTATAATGTAAGGAACGGCGTTGCTTGCCATTATTACAATTTTAACATAAAATTAATGCAACAGAAAGTAATATTAACGCTTTATACATCCAGATATAAATTACTTACATTTTGAACATTTATTACACAAAATTTGTAGCAATATGTTGCTTTTTCTGAGCAGTGATCAGCTTATTAAGGCGTCTCAGTACCCTTAACATATATCTGAGCACTCGAAAAAAATATCCTTCTTCAAACCAATGTAACTTTGCAATAAAACAAAACAATTATTTGAAATTTTTATCACATAATAATCATATAAATTTACATTATTTCTCAAATTTTCAGAGAATTTGAGAAAAAATTAAAAAAGTTATAAGGAAATAAAAACTGGAAAATTTTTCAAAAATATGAAAATTTGTATTTTACACCGCGCAGGATTCTAAAGTACAAAATTGATCAAAATTTACAAAATTAATTTTACTTGGTAAAAAAATGTTCACTTTCCAAGATGTACTAACTCTTTTAAAAGATATAGAGAAAAAATATTTTTAAATACAATTATAACAATAATTTTAAAATTTAAAAAAAAATTTAATTAAAATTTAAATAAAAAAAATTTATAATTTTTTTTTTTTTTTTGAAAATAGTATTTAAAGTTATGAAGAGCCTTATTTTGATCACGTGTATAAAATTTCAAATTGATATCATAAATAGTTTCTGAGAAATCCTGCGTGCAAGATAAAAATTTTTGTTTTGGGAAAAATAAGTTAAAGATACGAAAAAGATGCGGTTTTTGTTTAAATTTCACTAGTTATTTCTCAATAACTTCGGAAGTTTTTACAGTATCAACAAAACTTTGGCATCACAATGCTTAGAAATGTTAAGGCTTTAACATATATTTTTTTTTCAAAAATTTGAAAAATTTGCAATTTAAGAATCCTTAGAGCCAGTTTTCAAAAATCGACCCACAAGAGAGTTACGGGAGCGTTAAAAATAAAAATAAAATCCATTTCATCAGCTGTTAGACTTAAAAGACAAAATTTAACAAATCTGATTGTTTGCTCAGGTGAAATATACAAAAAACTTTTTTTAATTTAATTTGCAATCACGTAAAGTTGACTCATTAAAAACTTTAACTCATTTAACAGTCTGTAGTGTTTAATTGTTCAATTCACCCGTGCGAAGAACGGTTTAACACATAAACTGTACCATAACTATCAATAAAAGTCTTTTTTGATATGTAAAGCAATAGAGAGATGCAATCATTTAAAAAAGGCCTTCGATATCCTCTGCTCCCGCGAAGTAAACCTCGAGTAAAGCAAATACCCACTCTTGATCATCTAAATCAGGGATGGGCATGAAGTGGATCGCGATCGAGCGGTGGACCGGCAAGACTACTTGGGGGGGGGGGCACCTTTATACCAAGACCTGAGACGTGCATACTAAAAGTATATTTATCGAACACCTACGCCAACTAGACTGGAGAACAGGCTTTTCACAATCGGTGCGACTGTGTTTAATTAAGCAAATTATTTGATAAATGTGCAAATGACACGTGTATTACCTTCATAGGAAGCGCACGATGACGTTTAACACGTTTACTGCCGCTGCCGGAGAAAAAAATCATCACTGCGATGCCGGCCGTATACAGTAGAACGTCGTTTATCCGAATCAATTGGGACCGGACACCGTTCGGATAACGGAAAACAGAACGCAATCCATGCAGTATATGAAACCGGACACTATACGAATATTGAAAATCATCCCATGCGGGAAACGTGCTTGAAGAAAAAGCAAAATAAGTGCAAAATGTCGCAATTTTACCTTGATTGTGGAAAATAAACACTTATTTTTCGCTGTACCATTGTACACCTTCGTTTTTTCGCTGCAAGGTCTCCGATTCTCTTGAGCAGCAGTAATGGAGTAGGACCACACTCGGATGGTTGTTCGTACCACTCCACTGTCTCTAACGCAGCAAGCGCGTCAGCATTTACTTTCGTTGTTGTTGTTGTACTCGTCTTCATCCGATTCATCATCGACAGGTTCGAATTCTTCTTGCACGGAAGTCACAATCTCGTCATCATTTAGCATTTGAAATCCACAGTCTTCTGCATCGCATGCCATCCGGGTTTCTACATCAACAAAACTCAACAGAAGAGCACGTTTTCACCCTCTCACTTGGGAAACAAACTGACCTAATATTCCACACATAAATTTACCAAATCACTCAACTGAAATTCCCCAAATATCCCTCATCTTGGGTTTTCCCATCACTTTTGGCCTCACGCGAAACAACTGTTGAGCATTGAACTGTTCGAAACCGTATCCAGACTTTGGTCCGGATATTTGACGCTCCGTATAATAAACGTTCGGATAAACAATGTTCTGCTGAAAATGATTTTTTTTTCCTCACACGCCGACTGATGGGGAAAGTAAATGTTGATGATTAATTCTCCCCGCGATATCACGGAATTGGCTATTGAGACATCATCTTACACCCTGCGCTTCCACGGAATTGGGTTCTTGTGTTGATGTCGTGTTCGCGAGAGTCGGCAGCGAAAAAATTAGGTACATGCGTCGGTTTCAGATTCATCGGTTCACGTATGTTCTCTGCTCGCTGCATTGGATACCTCCACGCCCCATGGAAAACGAATCGCTTATAGTTATTCACGCATTCAACTTGACTATTCTGTGTTTCTTGTGTTTTTATAGATTTGTTTTAATCTGTGTGTCATATTTTTAAAGAGGAGTACAATGTCGTAAAAATGTGTTAAGACGCAATTTATACGCAGAATGACTACACCTACGCCACTGGGTGGACTGCAACACCTTAAAAACATTAGAAGTAGCCTGTACCCTGGAAAAAACTTCCCACCCCTGATCTGAATCTTGTTGTTAACTTTACCCCGAATAAATACTGGCTGCATTTTTCTGAAATTAGCCTAATATTCGAAAAACAAACGTCTCTTGAATATTATTGCTCAAAATAAGTTATATAAGTCACATTTGGTCGTTTACACGCTCGCGAGCTTCATCAAAAATTAAAACATTCATTTCACTGTCCAATAACGTAGCATAATTAGCTGCAGACGATTAGCTTCGACCTTGACACCGATTACGGGCTCGGATTTTCAGTTTCCGAAAGAGAGCACCACCCACCCGTAATAGACCTCCCCTAGAGAGGAACCAAGGTACATATTTGCTCAATCGATGCGTGTCTTCCGGAAAGCAAGCCAAAAGGTCACTTCCTCTGTTTGAAAGGCCACGCCCCGAGCACCCCTTCGATTTTCACACTTAAGTTTTCAACACGCATGTCCCCGTATCTCTTACATGCGTTATGTTGGTCGGTTAGTTTAAATAGATTACTCACAGGAAATGGTTTTGAGTACCGTCCTTGCATGCGTTCCATTACAAAAAAAAGTTATTCACCATAGACGCACATTTTAGTGTATCACGCCGCTGCCTTTGGCAAACAAGTTTTATCAGACAGTCGGTCTGCTTTAAATGTTTGGTTCCTTTTATTTGATGTAATATAATAATCGTAGAAAAGAGATTATGGAATTTATAGCCGACGCAGGGGCGTAGCTACCACCATATCAGCCATATTAATGATATGGGGCTTCAACATGTGTAATATTTTGACACTTTGAAACGAATCTAATTCCCTTCTACCCTGTGACCCGGCTAAAGGTGTGGAAGGAAATAAAGGATCATTCGACATGATAAATTCCAATTATTTTATTTATCACTTTAATCGACTCAAACACAAATCGATTTAACACTATAAAAAGGATAATTCAGTCAAGCAACAGAGGGAAGAGACGAGATTCACGCGCGCGCGCGTTTGGGGAAAACACATTTAATAACCACTTTATAATAATGTGGTTCTTCCTTAATACTACTTTACACAGAAGCTAAGCACTTAATGTCCGCTTAACGACTTTAACACTTAAAACATCGACATAATAGGAAGGTGACAGTACCCGAACTTAGGCCGTCTTCTAGTCAATCCAACTTATCTTTAACACTTCTGACTGTAATCTTTTACAAGGACTTTTAAACCACAATTCTGGTAATATTTACCTTGTAGCTATTTTGTCACCTCCTCTAACTAAACTTCTAACTTTCTGTTTATCTACTCTCTTTACTTCCAATTCACTAACTTCCTTAACTCGCGAACTAGAAATATATATATATAATAAATTTAATTTGCGTATCACGTTTCCTTCTTTAGGAGAAGATTGGTGAATTTTGCTGGCCCAAAGAATACTCAAGAGGCTTGTTAACAGAAGGTCACGTATAGATCCGTCACAACTTAGATAAATTTTATTAAAGCGATCATTTTTATTTATTTCCCAAAGAATGGGCTACCAAGGAGTATTGATACAGGGCCCACACAGGACCAGCTATGCCAGAGAGTCAACGGCTAGGTATAATTTCTAATATCACAAAAAGCAGATTACTTTACCTTCTATTGCTGAAAAAAAAATTTGCTAATGTAACAGTTATAAAAGTAGAAAATGCATACTTTTATTCAGTTCAATAAAAACTGGTTTTCAAAATGATGGAGTACTCTGTGAAATTGGAGGGAAATATCACAATTGTTTAAAAATATACAGTAGAACGTCGTTTATCCGAACGTTTATTAACCGGAGCGTCAAATATTCGAACCAAAGTCCGGATATGTTTTCGAACAGTGCAATGCTCAACTTTTGTTTCCTGTGAGGTCAAAAGTGACCGGAAAACCCAAGGTGAGGGATATTTGGGGAATTTCAGTTGTGTAATTTTGTAAACATCTGCGCGGAACATTAAGTCAGTTTATTTCCAAGTGAGAGGTGTATATGTGCTCTTTTGCTGAGTTTTGTTGATATAGAAACCTGGATGGCATGCGATGCTAAATGATGACGAAATAGTGACTTCTGTGTAAGAAGAATCCTACCCTGTCGACGATGAATAGGATGAAGACGTAGACAACAACAATGAAGCGTTAGAGGCAGTTACAGAGTGATAAGAACAACCATCAGAGTGCTGTCCTACTCAACTACTGTTGCTAAAGAGAATCAGAGACTTTAATTGTGCAAAAACGAAGGTGTACAATGGTACAGCGAAAAATGAGTGATTATTTTCCACAATCAAGGTAAAATTGCAACATTTTGCCCCTATTTGGCTCTTTCTTCAAGCACGTTTCCCGCATGTGATGGTAGCCGCGGTAGCCAAGTGGTCTAGGCATCGGATCATGGCTAGCGTGTCATGAGTTCGATCCCAGTACCACTAAAGAGCCGCCGTGTAGGGGAGAGATGCACGTTAAATCTGTGGAGAGCTCAAACGTCCTCCCGTTGGTGTGTGGTGTGGAAGGAAGGAGAGGGGGGTGCCAGCTCAGGTGTCGTCAGCGTCACTTGACCATGGTTCAAAATTACGCGAACCGTCCCCAAAAGCCCTCGTGTAGCTAAAACAGTGCGACGTAAAATTCACTCACTCACCCGCATGTGATGATTTGCAATATTTGTATAGTGTCCAGTATCATATACTGCATGGATCGCATTCGGTTTTCGATTACCTGAACAATCACGTATCCGAACGGTGTCCGATCCCAATTGATTCGGATAAACGACGTTCTACCGTATTTAAAATAAAAGGGGGGGGGGTGTCTAAGATAACCGCATTTCAATAAAATTGCTATTTATTATTATCTTTTCCAAATTTTTAATTTTTCATCAAGTCTTCACGTGCCACTATTACAACTCCGTCTTGAGACGCGTGCCGCGGGTTGGCCACCTCTCATTTATACTATCATTTGATTAATATAAATCAAACTCTGTAAAATGTGTTAAAACATTACAAAAAAAAATGTTAGTCAAAACATTGCTGTCGGTAAAATAGGTTTTTGCGGTTTTGCCATTTGAAAAAAGCTAATAGTTGTTTGGAGAGATGAAGAAATTCGAATTCTTTGAAAATAATTGGCAATAAATAATTCTAAGGAGGTCTTAAAAGGACACATTTAGAAATTGTGGTTTTCACGTCCTTCAATCTTCATCAATAAAATTAGTGGTTTGGATGAAGTCCTCAAATATAATCGTACATGTTGGAAGAAATGCATTCTTAATTTGTTTTCAAAACAAATCCTTTCTTTTGATTGCTTATTAAGTAGAATAAATTATGTATTATTTATTTTAATGAGTAATAAAATCCAACTGAGTGTTGATTAAATCTCAAAAATAACACACGTATTGCTATGTTATCTAAACCCCTTACGCAATATATCATTGAATTTTGTTTAAATATTTGTATTTTACATTCAGTCACGTGTTGTTTTACTGCGATCTAATATTAATTCTTTAGTGTTTTCAAGATAAATTTTAAAAAATCGAACGAAAGTTTGTGCAAACGAGACGAAAAGAATGACAGAAAAAAGAATTCGATTCCTTATTTATTACAGAGGGAATTATGATCAATGTTCTAATTTTCTTTATATTAATATTTCCTTTTGTTCCAATAACTATTTTCAATACTGAAACCTAAAACAATTTCGATTTTTTTTTATAAACAGATATGAGGTGTGAACCACACAAAAAAATGAGACTGTTCCAATAAATCATTGTACTCACAGAATCAGTTCTCCGTGACAATTTCAAAGTAGTTCCCTTCAGCATCCACATTCGGTGTTACCAAAGTTGGTAACAGTTCTAGAACGAAGTTTTTGGAAGGCCCTTCAGAAGATTCGGTTTTGGCTGAACTTCTTCAACTTAGGTGAAATGGGTTCCCTTTAAGCAAGATTTAATTATAGGAAATAAAGAAAAGGTCGCATGGGACCAGATCAGGAGAAAAAGGAGGGTAGTATCACAGTAGTTATCATAGTAGTATCACAGTAACGTTTTTGCTGGTCAGAAATTGCTTGACAGACAGGGCCTTGTGAGCGGGTGCATTGTCTTGGTGCAACAGCCATCCATCACTCCCCAATTCTGGCCTTTTTTCGTAATTTTTTCACGAAATCTTTTTAGCACTTCAGTGCAGTAGTGTTGATTAACAGTCTGACCACTAATTGTGAGTGGGAATCCACTCATATCACGAATTTTGGCAATGTTTTGGTCTACAATCGCTGACCTTGGGCACCCAGCTGGTTCATCAACTTCCACACTGACCCTTCCACTGAAAACCTCTCGTACCATTCAAACACACGTGAACGAGACAAAATTTAATCTCCATAAGCATCCGTTAGTATTTGAAGTGTTTTCGTAGCTGATTTCTTTCACAAGAAGCGATGCTGATTCGACCTTTTTCCGGCAGAATGCAGTTGCACGTGCTCCCAACTGGCTCGATTGATTAAGGGGAAATTAGCCACATGTATATAGGAGGTACGTGGAATGACGTCACCAAAACAGTTGTTGCCAACTTCACTCTTTTTTCAAGTTACACACTTAGTCTCGTTTTTTTTGTGTGTCACAACTTGTAGATTCTCTATTCCGTCTTTTATTATTTTAAAATTTAGTTTCAACCTATTTGGCAAAGGGATTGACTCTTATGTTACACCAAATAACCATAAATTAAATGCATTTGCTGCACAAGTTTTTATAAGTTTGTATTTATCTAAAAAAACCACATGAATTTTAAAAAAAGGTTACTTTTTGAGAGTTTTTGAACACAGTGTCAGCACGTTACGTTTAAGATGATTTTTAATGCGCGATATTTCAAAGCCAGAGCGTTGAATGCAATTTCATCTCGAGGTTTTTTACCCTTTGCATTAAATATTATTTTTAAAAAAGATATATATAAATATTTGTTGTTTCATAAGACTTGTTCAATGGGCTGAGTGGACTAAATTCATGTGACGTTATAATCACATGATAATTTCAAACCACGTGTTTTTAGCCAATCAAGTTCAAAAACACATGTGACGTCATAGTCACGATAAATGCAATTATCTATTTTCAGCAAATCAGTTCACGCACTTCGTTGTTGCCAAATTACGCTTTTTACAGAAACTTTTTTTTTTAAAAATTAATATTTGTCACTTTATTTAAAAGTACACGTATAAAAACAAGACTTTTTTTTTCTTTAATTTTAAAATCTTTTTGCAGAAATTTCTTTTTATAACTCTTGAGCATCTTTACCCAACTATGCAATTTGAAATTTTACCTAAGTTTTACAAATAGAATAAAAAGTACGAGCTAGTTTACTGTCCGTTTTGAATTCAATGTAGAACACATGTTTATATTTATCATGTGACCGTCATGAATTTAGTCCATTCAATACGGTCGCATCATATATGAAATCAAGTGTTATCCATTGAATTCGTTCAAGATAAGCCGCCAACCTGGCAACCCCGATTTCGCGTGTGTCGTACACGCTGAATTGGCAACCATGTGCTTCGTTTCATATGATGTCGCTAATACAGTTGCGATAATACGATAGTACCAACAATGGAAATAAGTTATTTAAAACAGATTAAATGTTTCGAAGGAAAAAAAAAAACTGAATTTGTAAAAAAAAAAGTGCAGTAGAACGTCGTTTTTTTTATTATTATTATCCGGAGTGTCAAATATTTGAACCAAGAGAATCAGAGGCCTTGCAGCGAAAAAACGAAGGGGTACAATGGTACAGCGAAAAATAAGTGATTATTTTCTGCAATAAAGGCAAAATTGCGACATTTTGCACCTATTTTGCTTTTTTTTTGAAGCACGTTTCCTGTATGTGATGATTTTCAATATTCGTATAGTGTCTGGTTTCATATACTGCATGGATCGCTTTCGGTTATCCGAACGATGTCCGGTCCCAATTGATTCGGATAAACGACGCTCTACTGCAATTCATTTTACAAATAATATTTGAAACCATTTTAATATCGGTACGCTACTCGATTTTGGCGTTATTCTCAAATCGCGCCAAATCGTCGCCAGTCTAATATTATCGACCTACATTGGCGAACGTTTACAACTTTTTGACGGAAAAACCCGCAGCTTACCGATATCAAATTAATGCTCAAAAATTTTAATAAATAGAATAATTTTGGCTGCATTTAAATAATATATTTTATTAAAAATTATTTCAAACACTGACAAGCAATTATTTGGAGAAAATTAACATCATTCACAAGATATTCAGTCAGACTGTGCAAGAGTTTGAAAATTGTTCGCAAATGGTTCCAATTAAAAGCAATTATTCGAAGAAATTCACATCATTTACGAAAGATTTAATCAAATTATGCAACAGTTTGAAAATGACGAGCAAATAAGCTCAGTTTAGAAATCAAAAGCTGTATCATTTCAAAACTGGAACTACATTCGTTCGATAGCATCAATATCGAATATGAACATGGAAGCTATAGCTGTTGCCACAATAAATAACTTACAAGAAACTTTACCAATTTTCTGTTGAAATCTTTAGTACATTCCTGTTACATCTCTTCGATAGTGCATGTGCCGAAGGAAAAATGCATCATCATTAATGACATACAAAAAAAAAGTTTTTTCTAAAAAAAAAAATGGCGAGTCACATTACCTTAGCGTTCTGCGCAGGCGTGATGTCACCATTATCCAAGTGGAATCCCGTCTCACCTGAAACAGAGTAAGGAGGAGAACATGTTACAAGAAATGTATAATTATGTCTTTGTTTAGCAAATAAAGCACTCAGTGAAAGCGGATCTTATATCCACACACACCAACATAGATGTAGTACAGTAACAAATGTTTCCTTTCAGAAAGCATGACTAAGCAATTTACCTTTTATAGAAATTCTCGCAATCCTGATGAGGAAAAATTGGTAATTGTAGTCATTAGAAGAGCTTTGGTGGTGGTTGATACAGAATATCTCATTTCAAAATACAGTCGATAATACAAATCTCTCGCTATATGAAGTACATGCTCAGTGCCTAGATAAACTCTAGATATTTCGAACTAAAACAATGCGTTTTGGTACATTCAATATTTCGAAGTAAAATCTGTGTCTGGACAGACTACAACACGCGATAATTTGAAGTTATTTTACAAAACTCTCGACAATTCGAACACTCACTATCAGGTAATGTCCTGTAACAACCAGGTTGTAACTTACAAGTTTTGTGTTGCTATAGGGTATGGACTGGACTGGATCGTGCCTTGTAGTACCAATGGCGTTGGGGACAGTGTCTGAGGGAACCGGGTGCGAAACGATTTATTTCTTGTATTCTTTTAATACAGGACTTTTAAATTCTGTGTAATATTTGTACTATATAATATGCATTTTTAAAAAATACTTTAAAATAATTACATACATATGAACAATTGTTGTTTTAGAACATAGTTTCAAATTTAAATGCGTTAGAAAAAAATTTCTCACTTCGTCTATTTTGGAGTTTTTTTCTACCCTCTTGATAATTCAAAGTTTTTCATTGGTCCCTCCAACTTCGAACTATCGAGAGTCGACTGTATTGACTTTAAAGCAGTTTTGGGGTTGTTTGTTAATGTTTATACCAATGAACAGAAATCCTCAATCTTAAGATCATAAGCAAGACAGGTTGTGACGGATCTATCCGCGAATGTACTAATACCTTGGGGACTCTTCTGGGGGAAAATATTTTAACTCAACCAACTTTCGCCGACAAAGAAAGCGTGATTATGTATATAAATGAAGTATATTTTTAAACTCTGTTTTCACGAGTTTGTGAACTGGCACGTTGGAGTTGGAGTTTGCAAATAGTTTGCGAGTTAGTTAGTTGAAGATTGAAAGATAGGGGAATTATTAAGAGGTCTTGGAGTCGTCCAGGAAAACGGATTATACCAGTGGATCCAACGACATTAATCAATCCCGATAAAGATCACCTGCAAGATTCCAGTGTAGGATCCGATGCATAAAAAGTACAGGTATCGTGAGCTTGTTTAATTAGCTTATTATAGTGTGCGACGTAGTTTATATTGAGCGTATTTAAGCTATCTTAGATTCAGTTGAGGGTCCGTAGTAGTATCTCCGTGTTATAGAATCTCACCTCCGCGCTCTGCTATTTGATCGCCTTTCTTTATTAGATTGTTATTGTGCCTGATTGATATTTTGGTAGCAATAAATTACTTAGATTGAAATCATGTCTGATGATCATTCAGTTTCTCCCACACACCTAGCCGGGTTTACAGGTAGACAAGGGGGTTAAGAGTCAAGCTGGAACCGACAGGTATTACAAGGTAAATTCGGTACAAATCAACGGATATTGTTCCATTTTTTAAAGGGTCCGTCTAATAAAGTGATGACTCAACAAATTCACGAGGGATTAAGTATTCCACACACCGAGAAACTGGAGCAGCTTTTTGCTTTTTTAAAATTAATACAGCCCTCATATTTCAGAGCGAGTGATTGTTTTGTAACGTCGCACTATACAGCCACACGAGGGTTATTGGTGATAGATGTCGCCATTTTGAGCCACGGTGAAGTGGCGAGGACCTCTGAGCCGGCACGCCACTCTCCTAACTCCCTCACCATGCCAACGAGAGGACTTTGAGCCTCGACAGGTTTAAAGAGCATCAGAGGCTCCTCTGCACGGCGGGTCTTCAGTGGCAATGAAGATCTAAATGATAACACGTTGGTTAGGAGTAAGGGACCATCACTACTAGGCTACCGCGGACACATGTGAGAACGTAAGTGTGTTTTGTAAATGACTAGCTCGTTTTTTCTGCACGTGTGTTGATAAAATTAGATTTCAAATATTTGTGTAGTACAGAAGAAAAAGAAATAGTTTCTTATGTTTAATATGATTGATAGGGACATCCACACAAAAAAGAAAACATCGGTTTTCTAATAATAAAAAGATGTGTTTATTATTTTCATTGACGAGAGATTTCTGTAAAGAAACGTTTTATTTTCATTTTCATTGTTTATGGCAACAAAGTTTACTAACATGGACACCCAATACATATTCCTTCCCACATTATATAACCTTCAAAAAAGAAAAATAAGCATCCATGCTCATCAAAACAAATGGAAAAAACAACACACACACCCATAAACACACACGCTAGAGAAAAAAAAATGAAAACATTCTCTGCTGCCACTACTGAATATGAATATCGTGCCTATTCTCACTAATTAAAAACACATTTCATCATGACAGGAAATACATTCATTGAAACCTAGAGAGTAAAAAAAATAATAAAATAAAATATCTGAACGACGCAATCCGTTTTTATTCATTTCATTTCAGGTATGTCAATCACGAGATGGGAGAATGGAATGCTACGATACGCGCCATTTTCGTACATGTTCTTCCGTTTGTCCTTGCGATGCTGTTATTTTCGCGCCTTTTTTTCTTCCATCCATTCTTTTTGTTTAGTTTGAAAGAACTTTTACTATGACTGATGTCATTTATTTACTCCAGCTGCAGTGTGTGTGTGCCATTTAGTTCATTCAATGAATGAAATTGAGTTCAGATTGTAACAGTTAAGCTTAGTGAGACGGAATTCGAATTGTGTGTGTGGGGGGGGAGTGATAAATGGTATGCTTACAGAGACAATGAAGGGTATAGTGTGCGGTAATTGGCATTGTTAAAATACCTTATAAAATTTTGGAGGTATATATGACATCAATTTTTCAACTGCAATTGAAATATACTAATACGTAAAACATTTTCATTGTCAACATTTGATTAAAATTTAACCGGCTTTTAAAAATCACAAAACACTTGAAGAACGTAATTGGCACTAAATGTTATTTCCCGTGATAGAAAATTCATTTTTTATAGACTCTTCTTTTCCTATATCAATTTTGTCTTATTCATTACTTACTTGGGAAAACAATTTAATTATTTATTAAAATTATGATTTATCTGCTAGAACTATACGATACCAACGAAATAAATCCAATAACAATACATACAAGCAAGTCAGACAAGAAATATTAACAAATATTCTTTAGATAAAAGATTTAAAATACAACGTTCAAAAAACAACAAAACCTAAAGATATTTACCAACAAAAATAAATAAATGTTCGAAAAATTGTAAGAAAATACAAAAAAAATATATGCAAGGATATATATATATTTTAATCCTACGCCCGCCTTCGGCATCTATGCCATTAGTCGACGAGCAGCCCAATAAAATGATAACGAAGCATAAAAAGAATTAAAATTTGTCTCCGTAGAATTGTCTACAAAAAACTTTTAGACAATAGGGCAATGTCTGAGGTGGTCACCATACATGCAAAATATCTAAATTATCACTCAAAATACGACTGCAGTTATTTTTAGTTTATATAAGTTGTACTTTATGGCAATTGCCCATATCTTCAGGTATCCGACGACTTGCGACAACTTTAAAAAAAAAATGGGCATATGGGGATTTTTTTTTTGTGTGGTTTTTAGATTTGCTTAGTACATTTTAAGAAAAATATGCTAAAATTAAGACTAGAAAAAGAAATTATTATTACTAAAATGGGTAAAATTTTACAAAAATAACAAACGCGGCCCATTCTGTACCAAAAGTTTATGAACACATTTCCAATTTTTCAATTCTGTTGTGTTACTATGTTATTCCTTTTTGAAATGACCTTCAGGATAAGATATATTTTAATTTTTACAAAAACTAGAGTACTTTATCGTAGTTATTATATGAAATTGCTTAAAAAAAAGCAGCAATTATATTAATATAAGGAACTGTAAATTTTGTAATAAAACAGGGATTGATAAATCTGAAGGTTAAAACACTTCTACTATTATACAGAACATTCACAAAAAATTACAATTAATTATTTTCGAGACTTATTGAGCAACCGCTGGTCCCGTTTGAGCATTTTCAAAAAAAAAAAAAAAAAAAAAAAACATTTTGAGTAAAACGCGTTTTGAAATCTTGCTTAAAGTAATGGCATCTGCTTTTACTGAAACACTTGTAGAGTTTGTTCTAGTGAACGGAAAATAATAAACTTGGTATTTTTATAAAGCTAATAAGATGACCTATAAAGTAAAATCATAAAAAAATTGCATTTTTTTTGTCAAAATTCACAGTTTTAGAGTAGGCGGATACCGTAAGAGTTTAGGAGAGCTGTAGCCGAAAGCTGGCTACGAATTTGCGACCAGCGTGGCTTCTATCAAGTAGTGAATTGGAGTTCTGGTGTCATAAACAGCTCGCCGTGACGAGATATTGATAACACATTTAATTTTTGTCACGGTTTTAAGTCTTCGCGTCGATGTGATGCAGTTTGGAGAACAGGGTGTCATATTAAGTGTCGACCACGTCATTTGACCGCTATTGAATGTTAAGCTATCCGATGCAAA
>BMAO01038229.1:0-49027 GCA_019973975.1 Trichonephila clavata
ATATATATGCAAGTGTAAAAATACACTTGTGGTTCATACAAATAAAACAAACAAAAAAGTGATCATGTGGAGAAAGTGGAGGGTAGGTGTGTGTTAGCAATTTCTTACCATAATATAAACATTTTCTGAAAATGAAAATAAAAAAGAAGGCTCGTGCATGTAAAAAAAAATAATTTATGTTCTAACTGCTAAATATTATTTATTTTTATAAAGCACTACGTTTAGGAAGTGATGGTACGAATAACATTATAGCGATACGTTTAAAAGAGGATAATACGATTGGCACTTAATATTACCATGTTTTTATTAACTCGCATTCTTGAATGTCTGTCCGGGTGGAATTTTGTAATTGATTTTAAACTCTGTGACTTTCTGATGAGCAAGAGACTTGAAATTTGGACAAAGCTCAGAAGTGGATGAAAATGTGAAAAAGGGGGGGGGGGGACGAAAAGAAAGAATTTTATCTTTTTAGTCCGTTATAAAAGATGGTACATTAAAATGTTTTTAGCTCGAACTTTTTCTTCTTAACACACTTTTATTTGTTTGACCTGTTCTATAGAGACGGAATCTAATATAACGATACGGGACTCATCAGAGGCCCCATAAACGGAGAGAATAAATACACTTCAGACCCTTTAATTAATATCCATTGACGAGCAAGACTAATTCCAGCAGCCACGTAATTCAGGCTCGAAGTATGAAAAATAAATTGTAGTTTAAAAAAAAACTAAAAAACACGCTTTTATATTGAATCGAACTAAAAAGTAAAAATAATATTTTGCGCAATTCTTCATCGATCTCTTTTGCAACTAGAGCTTGTCTATGTATCATGTAATGGTTGAATACTATACGGGAAGCAATTTTCATCATTAACCCTCTTGGGTTTTTGTTGTTACCTGTTAATGCTGCAGCACCATTAGTGCAAGCCGCGACACAGTGGGCCCATTTAAGGTCACTTTTTTCAGAATATATATTAATAATTTCAAATATTTCTGTCATTTTGCTCTCTCTCTTTTTACAACATAAAAATTTTCCGATATGTCATCTTTAAATACGTATGTCACATAATTAATTAATTGAGACATTGAGTGATGCCAGTAGTTTCGTCACGTTGTAGAGCAAACACAGAAGAGCTTTGTATTTGATTTAACAGAACCGATTCTATATTGCGTGATATGGCGAAACTTCTGTGAGAAACGGTATTTCTTGATAATATGGTATTGTTTTTAAATCATTGCCATATTTTTCTCCATGCATAATTGTTGTCATTTTAATTGCTGAAGGAAGAAAAGGGGATTTTTTCCACACTCAATTGTATGTGGTTTCAAATTGTTCCCTATTAAGTAGGAAACTTCTCAGGAATTGGTGTATATTTTTTCATGAATACTGTTTGGTTTTTCATAAGTTCAGCGCATTTTTTAAAAATATTTCAGATTTATTTGCAGGTTCCTTATATTTATTTTCCAAATGTCTTTAATTTATATAGCAGGTTTCAAACTTTCATTTGCTAATTTATCGAGACAATTAACACACAACGGACGTTCTTCCCCCATTAACAAAGCATTATGTAAATCCGCATTTAATAAACTCTTCTTGATATTTTCACATTTTCTTTAAGATAACGCATTTCGTTCCATATTTTTTGAAGTAGAAACAGCGTCACTGGATTCATATTTGTTTGGGTTTTCATCCACAGTTTTTCTAAGTTTATTAGATGTTGGTTCATTATTCTCATTTATATTGCCATTCTTTTCATTTTCTGGACTTCGTTGGGTACCTATTAAATATTACTTTGAGTTTCAAAATAGTAACTCCATTGGTAGCGTTTCCAACAAAATATCAGTTGAGAATAACTGATTTCAGAAAAAAATGAAAAAACGGAAAGAATTATACAAAAACATATGCAAAATATTTTAGGAAAACCAGTTTTCCTTTATTAACATTTTAATATCTTTATTGATTTATTTGATTAATTGATATTGTTGACTCCGAGAACGCCACTAACCTCTCCAATACTGAAAAAATAAGTTTTGCACATACCTAATAACAAACTAAGTAAAATAAACAAAAGCAGTATAAAAACCAAAGCACAGAATTACATAATGCAGTGGAGAATTTTCCTATTGTCAAAATTGGAACGTCTGCTTTTACAGTCAACACTTCGCTGCTATTGAGAAACAGGAAATTCGTTGGCTGGCTGGCAACGGTCTCTGGGGCAGCGCGGTGGTTGTATTGGTTCTTGATATTTAGGTACGGAATTTGTGTTTCTGTTGTCTTGCTTCTGCTTTGTGTAGGAGTGAGCGAGAATGCTGGTATTTGCTGTTGCTGGAAGAGAGCAACCGATACCGCTTATCACTGTGTATGACATATAAAAGGGTTTTAAAGTTCCTTGATAGCGATCGCAAATTTCGCGCTCGTAAAATAATAATTATTAGTTTCTTTGCTTAAATTATTTCCGTTCATTGAAATAAATAATTAAAGATTTCTCATAAATTTGAATTTCTTTAAATTTGGGGACCCCCTCCCTCCCCCGGTTTTCGCACTCACCCCAATACTTTCAAACAGCTATTTTTTTTTAAAAAACATTATGTATATCCTGCGTATAACGCACACCCTTAAATTTAAAGTTTTTTTCCTGTGCTTAAAGTGAACGTTTTTTTCAATAGGGTTGCGCATTTGTATTCTTTTAAAACCTTTGCAGACCTAGTACATTCCACAGGAGCTGGTATCACTTTTTAGCGCTGCACCAAATAGGCGATACCAATTACAGCAAGCAATTTTGACGCCCAGTTTCCTCCACAGAGGAACCTGAGCTCTTGACGATGTGAAACTGTACTAGGATTTAATTTTGCCGAGAGCATCCAAGCCAAACAGACACTCTAGGAATCATTCACATGCCGTATAATCATATGACATGACCACTGTCGATTTTCTGCATCATGAAAATCCACCGACTTGGGCCGGGGTCGAACCAGCAACCTTGGGTGTAGAAGGCCAGCGACAAACCAACCACGCCACCCAGCCGGTTTTTTGAACGTTATAAGCCTAATTTTTCGGCATATTTAATCCCTTCGATCTCACCTTTCAGTTAATGAATTTCAGCACTGAATGTAAACGAGTGAGGGTTTATAAAAGTCGCACTCTAAGCAACCAAAAAACTTTCTCCACCTCCTCAGGGATGAAGAGAGTCTTAGGCGGAATGCCCAAGGGAACAGAGCTCACCTGAAAGAGGTTTAAAGCTACCATAAGTTCCCCCAGGAAACAACCACGCCCGCGATCAAACTTTATTGAGCAAAACCACACTTTGCATTTTATTCACGGTAGCACACATTAAATTTACATATTATAAATTAAAGGTAAATGAACGAAATATATATGTTATTGCATGGTACACACATACAAAGCTGCAAATAATAATAAACAACATAAAGTGTAAGAGGTAAAAATACTATACATTATTCTAGCATTCTTGTAAATACATCAAAAGTAATATAAATATAAAATACAATGCACTGTACAAAAAAGAAAAGGGGTTGGAGAGCCAAAAACATATGGGAAAGAAGAAGAAAAAACCCGCATGTAACCACAGAAAAGTACCAATCCAAACCCACCTAAGGAATTTGATCCCGAAGCGTGAGGCAATTTTAATACACACATGATTTTAGTTAAGAGTGAATGGAAGTACGTCTAACGATAGACTGGAACCACGCTTTTTAGCATTTTGAGTTGGAGAGACGAAAATGAAAATCCTTAGTCGGAGGACATAATACACATAATGGTCAGCGTCCCCAACAGAACCTCAATGACAATTGGAGTAGATTTTCATTTGAAGCTTGCAAATAAGAAAAAAATGGGCCATGGTTTGTTAAGAATTACGTGACGTAACTGAAATGGGGATTGATATCTAAACTGGGTTTGGGAAAGAAGGATTTGACTCGCATAAGCCAGTATTAGAGTTTGACCACCAACTCTCCCAGTCCTCAGTTAATTTATTTTGAAGGAATTTGATGACAAAAGAGTGAGGGACTGGAACACTCACCTCTACGCCATTAGTAGTAGTGACTTTAAGCAAAATGATCTGCCCTATCATAAAAAAAAATTATTATTATGAGACTTAATCCAGAAAATATTTTAAAACTTGTAGTTCATAGAGAGTTTATTCTTTATTAAATTAAGATAGCAGATTTATTGTTTGGAGTTTTAAGGAAAAGAATGGATGACAAACAATCAGTGTAAATATTAATTTTAACATTTTTAGCAACCACCCATAGGACGGAGAATCCGATTGCAGATACCTCTGCTTGGAAAACAGTATTGTAGTGTTATAATTTAAAAGTATAGGTCCCATAAAAAGAGGGACCCTCGATCAAAATGCACACCACGAACCCGGTCTCGTTCCAATTTTGGATCCGTCGGCCTACACCTCCCGCTCATTTTAAGCCCCTGCAATTGATTAAAATTAATAATTCTATTACGAGTTTTCCCAGAGTGGAGAAAAATAAAATTTTCAACGGAATGGCAATTAATAATATTATTAAATTCAGGGTTTCGAAGTTTCCATATTTGGCATTTAAGAAAAGCTTTATCAGAGGGATGTAGGTGATGAACCTCTTAATTTTTAACCAAGGTCAATCGAAGAGGAAGACATCTAAATATAGGCATTTTTTTTTTTAAATTACCACACCACGCCAACGAGAAGACTTTGAGCATCAACAGATTTAATGTCTGTAAACCCATCTACATAGAGGGCGTTCAGTGGCACTAGGGCTAGAACTCATGACATGCCAGCCACAAGTGAGTAACTGAATATTAATGTGTCACTGTTCAGCTACACGACGGCTTTTGGCAATGAACCGCGTAATTTTGAACCATGGTCAAATGACGAGGACTACACCTGAGCTGGCATGCCCCTCTCCTAACAACCACACCACACCAACGAGAGGACGTTTGAGCTCTCGATAGATTTAACATGCATCGCCCCCCTACATGGCGGGTCTTTAATGGTACTGTGCTCAAACTCATGTCATGTCCTGCCGTGATCCGATACCTTGACCACTTGGCTACCGCGGCTACACCAGCCACGAGGTCGTAACCATAATCACTAGGCTGTCGTGGGCTATTAGTAGTCGAATACCAGTGGTAATTACAACAAATGCATTTATTTATTAGTCTACATGCATTTTATCTGCGCGATAAAAGTTATTTTTATACCAAAAAATTAAATGTGTTTAACTGTTTTCTGTTAAGTTTAAATGGTTTTTTTTTTCTTCTTCATATTTTTACTCAAACATCTTTAAATAGTTTTTACTCCACAACCTCTTGAAATAAGTGAGATTTCACCGAACAAACAAGATACAAACTATTAGCACAGCAAACTAACTCCCTTTACTTATGAAACCCACTCTATACTTCTCATTTCTAAATTGTTTCAATTTATACATCCAACGCCACCATCCGGAACGACAAACAACTACAAACTTCATAAAGTCACTACTTAAATCTCATTTCACCTAATGTACACACAAAATGTGTAGCCGCTACTCGTCAACAGCATCACTTCTCTTGCGTTTAAAAGTTAGCGGTGAAAAGTTCTGCCTTCTATTTAACATTTATTAAGCCTCGTCGCACTGCCGTTCGAACACATTCTGGGCTCTCATACATTGCGAATATTTTATGAACGTGCGTTGGAACATTCTCTAATGGCAAGCGATCAGTGAAGAGATTAGTTTATTATCGATCACTCAGTTACGGGTGCAGGTTGCAATCTTGCTCCGATATTGCTTGTGTTCTAATTTTGCTTAAAAGACCGTGCCAGTATTGCTTGACTAAATAAATAACTTTAAAGGCAAGCAGATAATTTCTCCGATAATGCGTACTTGGTGGATCCTTCAGAAAGTTTGTTAAAATATAATTTAACTTACAACGAAATCCTTTTAGTATGCAAGATGGTTTCCTACTTCATTAAAATGTCCTGGCCCACTGCAAGCATAGTTTATATGTTTATTATTTGCAGCCACGATATATCTATAAAAAAAAGACATTGTCCTTTTTCATGTAATAGATATCTAATGATTGTATGAGATGCTGAAAATTTAACGTAGAGAAAGACATACATACATTTTTAATGTTTAAGGTCTTGTAGATCATTTTATTGGGTAAAACGTTTCATCTTTGGTACCTTTTGTGGTCTCTTTAATTGGATGTGAAGGGCCGTGTCTTGTTTGTAAGGGTAGGAATAGTTATACAAGGGATAATTCGTTGCATTAAATAGTTCTTTTTATCTTTTTTGTTTTCGTATGAGTCAACCAGCATAGGATTTAGATTGTCTCTCTGCTTTTAATATCAAAACTTTCTTTAAATTGGAATTAGACTGTGAACGTGGAACAAATACACATTTAAAGGAAAACCACTATTACCGTATGTTTCCAACTATATATATATATATACGCAAGTCGCGAAATTTGATTTTTTTTAAAAGTAATTGTAAGGCATGAGCGAGCAATTTTAATTATTTAATCTTTGAAGAACTTTTTTTAAAGTAAAAAGTCATATAAAACCTTCTGAGTGAGTGTCAGAATTTGAGTTTCTTATACCTCCGAATAGTTCTTAACCCGGGAGTGGTCGGGAGTGCACTGAGTCACCCCAGGCTCACGAAATTTTTAATTCTTGAAAAAAACTGTTCGTTTGTTACAACTGATCCCTTGTCAGTATCCTCCTATATGACAGTCTTGATGGGAACTAAAATATCTTTGTCGCATATCTCCCTTTCGTTTGGGAGTGGCAAGCGTTTGTTTTTTTACACCTTAATTCTACGTGCGACCACATGTTCCAAAATATTTTCTATGAACAGGCTACATTTTCCCAATGTGAACGACTTAGTGGTTTTGATTGTTGTTGTGCGCGCTTATCCGGTAGAACATAAACCGGGACCTTTGGGTCCGAAGCCGAGTAACTTAACCACTACACCAAAATGATCACCATGGTGCGGAGGTTATTACTGGCTTATGTAGACGATACCGCTACAGTTGTTGTATGGCTCATTATGATTTATAAATATAAATGAAAAGAATGTAAAGAAATGAATAAACACATCTGTGCGATCTTAGAGATGAAGTTGAAACTGATCGTAGGCAAGGTAGAAAAAAATGGATTTTAATCATGATAGCGAAAATAAATTTGTGAAAAGAGATGAAAATGGAAAAGGTTGAGTCTAAGAAAATCTTTTGCAAATGCTACCTAAAGAGAGAGAGAGAACTTCGTCAAAAACAATATGATGCCACAAGTGTTTCACAAGACAAACAGCGCCCGGTTAAAAAGACACAAGCAAGGAAAAGTTCAATATGCTATTTGTTGATCATCTAAGGACATTAAACCCAAATAAGAACAAAATATGACAGTTTTTCATACTAATATAATTCTTGTAAAGTTAGTGAAAAGTGTCTGTGATTTGTATCCATTATTAAAGTCTTTAATTATCCTTTATTAAAGTGATTTGTATTAAGTATTTGAAACATTTTAGTTCAGTTTAATTGGATTTTTTTAATCAAATTATGAAGGAAAAATTGAAAAGATCTTAAAAGTAGATAAGTAAACTTTCACTCAACTAAATTATTCCCTGCAATAACGATTTTTATTGTGTGCAATAAAAATAATTATGAAAAAAGTATTGGGGAGATGGCGTCACCCCTCGCGACCATTAACGTTAGTATCAGGTGCGTGACTGCTCCTGGCTTGAAATTTACATACACTTATTGTAAAGCCTGAATATATATGTTTATCAAGCGGCAAAAGTTTTCCTTTTAGAACTGGAAACATAGGTTGACAATCACTTTCCATATACCAATTTTTCTTCCCGCTTACTTTCCATACAATAACAAAAAAATGACGCAGCAGAAAGCTTGAATACCATAAATAGAGCACAAGATGACAAATAAATGAAGGATAAAAAGTGAGTTAATTTCCGAGAACGTAGTTCAATTAGTACGGTAGATAATTAACAGAAATAAAACTGTAACCTTTGGTGTCTTACTTTACAGAAATTTCTTCGGTAAATATTAAATTTGTTTTACATAGAAAATTAAAGAAGAATATTAAAAAGTTTTCTTTATATGTACTACCTGCTAGATTGTGAATATTTTATTGTTTACGCGATTCCGGGTTTCACGAAATAACTTTACTCTCCAGAGTACTCCAAACTAAATAATTTTCTAATGGAAAATACACCTTTTTTAAAATTTGGGGGGAAAACACCTACAATGAAAGAGAAAAAACATCTTATCAATATACCATTAGATCCGACATTAAAATCTAAATTTAAACCAGAAATATATGCTAGTTAATCAAAGGTTACAAATTCAAGTGGAATACACAGAATTTCTCTTACAGCTGAAAATATTTTAATGCTATTTGCAACAATGTACTTAAGTAAAAAATCTTTCTCATAAACTGAGTGACTGCAAAAACAATATTTTAAAGGAAATAAAACTCAGAATATGAAATGCGATTGCAGAGATAGTTTCAATAGACCTAGACTTCGACAGTTTATATAAAAAATGCAAACGCATAATCCCAGTTACTAAATGTAATGCTTGGGTATGCGACATTTAGATTACAAATTAATATTTTTGAGTAAATCATCTTAAAATTACATTAAAATTTTTTAAATATAAAATATAATATTTTTAATTCCCCCCCCTGGTATCCTTTTTTTCAGTGCGGCACCATATAAGTGATACCAATTACCGCTAGTAATTTTGACACCCTGTTTCCTCCATAGAGGGAGGCGCCTGAGCTCTGACAATGCGAAACTGTACTTAGGAATTTAATTTTACTGAGAGCACTCAAGCCAAACGGGCATTTAAGAGATTTTTTTACATACCGCATAATCATACGAAATGGACGCTGTCGATTTTCAGCATCATGAAAATCCACTGACTTGGGCTAGGGTCGAACCCACAACTTTAGGTAGAGAAGTCCAGCGACAAGCCAACTATACTCCAACTAGCCGGCATATATTTTTCTAATTTTCTACAACAAGTACCTATAACATGTCGATCTAATTGACATGTTATTTTACGATATATTCTTATAATGTGTGTGGGGGGGGATGAGGCTTTTAAAAAATACTATATAGTTCTAAGTATTCTGTGACTCGAAAAAGTTTAAAGACTACTGGTGGAAACTTTCAAAATATATAATCACTCAAAATCACCCAGGTGAAACCGTAAGGAAATTAAAACACTTTGATTTCCCAGTGAGATTTATCCAAAAAAGCCAGACACGCTGACCCAAGAAAAGCAGAAGCCATTTTTCCACTTGAAGAATAAAACAGTTAAGGTCTGTAATGAACATAACGAAAGACGGGAGGCAACAGTACCTGTTCTAATTGGCGATAAAAGCGTCGTTACTTTTCTTGTTTTCCCGGCCAAACGGTATAAGCGGGAAAACTGTTCTCTCCCGGGAGCGCAAACGTATAAATTATTCGCACAATGCGTCATTTGCTGCTTTATTTCGAATTGCCTACCGCTGATGGAATTCGCCATTTTCTTTTGTCGGCTCACTTAGGCTGGCCTGCCTCGTGGAATGGATTTTAACACTTCCAAGGTGGAAGAAGTGAATTAAAAACGTTTATTTAAAAACTTTCTGTTTGTCTTTTGTTTTATTAATTTCTTTATTATTTTATTACTAATGAGCTTTTAACTAATAATTTATTTATTACCTTACTTTTTATTAACTTAAATAATTTACTTATTTTTATTCAGTTGTTAATTTATTTAATCAAATTATTTAATAGGTTAATTAATTTATAAAATCGGTTAATTAATTTATTAAATTAATTAGTTTATTAACTCGGATTAATTGATTAAATCAATTAGTTTATTAACTCATTGGATTAATTTATTAATTCCGTATTTTAACTCGATTATTAATTTATTAACTCCCTATTTGAAAATTATTAATCTATTAATTCAATATTTCATTATATTTTCATTCTTAATTTACTTTACAGAAATATGTTGGCTATAATCTTTTCACTGCACACCATCTCTAATACGTTGATGGAAGACAGGCCCTTTGACAAATGGGTTGGGAATGATTTCCGTTTGAAAATATGAAATAGAAATATTTTGGAGTTCAATGTTTTATTAGACTCAAAAAGTCAAGCTTTTCGTTAAAATATTTCCATTAAAGAATAAAATTAGTTATTTTTTAAAATTAATTCTAATCCCTTTTTATGTTTGTAATACGCATCTTGTACACTTAAAAGTACAGTGAAAATCGTTTAACATGAAACTGAGGGGACGGAAATCTTTTTTCATGTTAAAGGATACTCCAAAAAAAAACATATATTCAATAAAATTAAGTTTATGAGAGTATGTTTTATTTACATAGATATGTTACATGTATTTAATAAAAATCAATTAAACAAAAACATCCACACAAGATTTTTGAAAACTTATCTGGTATTTTTCATTGCATTATCTTTTTTAGCATCAAATTGTTAACAAATTGTTTCAGATCATCCACTTTGTCATTCAATCCATATTAGAATGTGCGTCTAAATAGCTGTGTATACTATTCATGATGTACCCCATTTCAGATGACAGGAGAGCAGGAGCTGCATAATTGATTTAATTTTCGCCGTTCAAATATGAATCTATGAGATTTTTTGAGCTTTGAACAAACACCAAAATGTCTTTGTCTGTCGTAATTGGGGCTGTACGTGCATTATCTTCATCTACTGCAGGGTTGGCCAACCCATGGCACGCGTGTCACACTGTGGTACGGCAGAATTGTAACGGTGGCACGCAAACTGAAAAATTTAAAAATTTGAATGATAATAAATATATAACAATTTTTAAAGCAATTTAATTGAAATGCGGTTGTCTCAGACAAGAAATCCTTCAAAACTTAGATCAACATATGTTTGTCAACAAATCTCTTATGTATTGAACATAAAATCAAAGTATCTTTCTAAACTAGCTGGTATGCACTTAAAATAACCTAATTTTGTTTGCATATTCAAGAACTTATCCTAATATAGAACTAGACAAAAAATATTAATTCAAATATCACTTTAAGTGCAGACTGTTTAATAATTATTTAGAGTTAATTGCTTCAAGTTACTCAAAAGCAAAAAGTTTTTTTAACAATAAAACCTAAGTTTGTACCTTTGTCTTATTTTTTATATTATTTTTATCCCACTACGCAGACTTGCACTAAAAATGAGCTATTTGCGTAAAAATCCCATAATAAGCTTTTAAATAATTTGTTTAACTTTTTTTTTTTTTTATTGTTGGAAAAAGTTGGAACTGGCACGCATATATTTTTTTTTGTTAGGTAGTGGCATACTTCTCAAAAAGGTTGCCCACCCCTGATCTACTGCAACGAGTTCTTTCAATGATACAACAGTAGGACATTCCAATAACAGAATAAGTTTCTTAAACATTTCATTAAGGGCAGGCTCAGTTTCAATGTCCTCCTTCTCCATCTTTTCGTGTTAAGCGATTTTCGCTTCGTGTTAAGAGAAAAATGCATGAAAATACATAGCAGTCTAATCGGGACCATTGTATTATTTCGTGGTAACCGTTATTTCGTCTTAAGCATTTTCACGTTAAACGTATTTCACTGTACTTCTATGAACATTTTCCTCATTTTAGCTATGTTTTATTTTGTACATAGTGAGGGCTTCAGGTAAGAAATGGAGCACCGTCAAAAAGAATTTTTGGTACCTTACTTGGAGCAGTCATCATGATCTATTTTAGACTTACCGGTCATGACTGTTTGCATTATAATCTGTATGGAAATGTTAGATTCAGATTCCTGCCCAGTGGAGTAGCGTACAATTCCGCAACCCACGCATTGCGGAGAGGGTTGAGGACCAGGGACTTTAGGGGACCCAAATCTTGAGAGACACTAAGTACGTTTTTGGGCCTGGAGAATAAAATCTGAGTTTGCAGGGCGGCACTAATATATTCTCCGTTACGCCACTGTTCCTGTCCTCTTCGTAACCATGACTTGGACTCACCTCAATATATGCCCTGCTGTCTTAAACGGTATTTCTTTAAATGTTGTGGACTGCGCCTTTGGTGACTCCTTTAACCGTTCTTCACCAGTGCTTCTCAAATTTTCAATATTTAAAGATTCCAATATTCAATCATAATTTTCATCGCCCCCCTCCATACAAATAACAATGCATTCATTTCAATAATACTGTATTTTGACACCATAGCTACAAAATGGCTTTAACCTCTTAAGTGCCACCGGCGTATATATACGTCTCACTCAACCCCTGCGTTACATTCCCGGACGTTTATATGCGTCTTTCCGAAGTAAGATCTTTTCTGTGCACTGCTATCCATAAAATTATTCCGAAGGCTTTAGAATGCAACAAAAGAACTTTGATAGTGTTTGCGAAGGATTTACTTTTATTAGAGAATTTCCCTGTTTTTCTTTTCTCCCCCCCCCCTTAATACATCATATATATTCGCCTACGTGGAAAACGGAGGAAATGGGGAGCGAATTGCGTAACATTTAATCGGCAGTGAAGGGATTATTAATAAACCGTACAAATTAACAAGATAAGTGTTAATTTTTGTATATAACTTTATGTATGACAGGCCCATGGGGTCACTGGTAATTATTAAACTTATTCTTAACTAAGTATTGTTAAATTAATTATAAAAACATTTTTCAATACTGATGCATTATAAGTGTATTATGTCAGTGTAAATGTCAATTTTGTTCTTTATTATGTCAGAATGCTTGTTTACTTCAGTAAATTAATAATTTTTTTAAAAAAAATAATGCTTTGTTCGACTTTTCAATATGCTCGCACCCCCCTCGTAGAGTTACCAAGTCTCTGTCCTTAGAGGGGTGCGTCCCACAGAATGAGAAACGCTGTTCTACACTGTATTGCGAACACTGTATTGTCTACTTATGACGAAAGGATCGGAGACGGACATGAAAAAGAGGAAAAAAAAGAAATTCCAGCAATTCAGTGCCTTGCAGTACTGATTTAAGGATTTCATCGTTTGCCTCAAAAGTATTTTAACTACCTTTATTTTACACAACAAGAATTTATCATTTTAAATAGAATTGTATACCCTGCTTTAACTAAACAGTTACTATTTGTCATTTAGGGATAATAGCCTCTTCTGCTCCATATCCCACACACACAAACTATTTGTCCTTTAAATAATGACAAATATAAATACCGTAAAATCCAGAGTATACCACTCACTTTTAATACAAAAAATAGGAAAGAAATTTACGGGGGCCCGTTATACATAGGGTATAAAAAGGAGAGTTTTAAAAATTAAAAAAAAAGAGATTAGCTTTAAAAAAATTAGACTTTTACATATATCGGAGTTTTGCTCATTTAAAAAGAAAAGTTATACCTAATGGTTTGTAATTCTAGAAGTATGAAATATTTTTTCAAAAGCATGGGGTAATACCTCGAAAAATGACTTCAAAAAATTAGAGCGTTGCATACGTCGTAAAAATACGTCGTCCTTTGTAAGAAAAGGGGTGCGTATTATACGACGAATATATACTTAAGAGTTTAAAAATGCAGCTTGAAAGTATGGATGCGCTTTATACGCCGGATTTAATCTTAAAAAAATCTTAAGTTTTATCAAACAGTTTGTAAATGTCCCAACTTAGGACACTTATTCATGTGTAAACTAAAAAAAAAGTGATCAACTATACTTAATCAATTTTCAATGTAGTCACGAATATTAAGAAACTCAAAATCCTTCCTGACGAATTGTGACCAAAATAAAAGTATTAAAATCTTAGTTTAAAAAATTTGTAAATATATTTTTTAAACATATATAAAAAAATTAAGAAAATTATTTTTATTCTGCAATTTTTCAAAGGCATAATACATAAATTTACATTAAGCAGTTCATTTTGCTCTTATTATGGTAATATTGAAAAGATATAATAATTTATTAAAAAGAACACATGGTAGTGTACATTCATCCAAGAAAAATTGTTATTTTCCTGTGTGTCAAAACATGTCGTAAATTTATTTTCAGCGTATAAGCATATTATTTTAAATATTTTAATATTTTTCTATACTTGCCAATTTTTTTAAAAAACTTGCTTAAAAAGATATTATTTCCAATAATATACAAAAATGTTACATTTAGTGTTGTTTAATAATAATATATATTTTACTTTTGTGAAAAAGCGGAATATGAAATTGAAAAGGTTATTCCATTTAGAGAAACAGAAAAGTTATTAGATTAAACCCAATTTCATGGATTTTAATAATAATATAAAATATTCATTTTGCTAGAATTTCTACCAGAACAAAGTTTAAGCAATACCTGGATGAGAAAAAATATATCGGTATTACGATTGATTGATATATTATACGCCATGTTACTATTGATATTCTTATCCGTTATTTTGCAAAACTTTTCAAAAACATCATAACCAATTCGAAAGTGTCAATTTACACGTAAATCTCTCTAGAGTGACATAATTCCAAATAAAACTGAATTAAGTTGAAAAGAAATTGAATCTTCCTTTCAAGCCATAAAATAATTTAAATCGTCTCCATTACCCGAACCAATCGTTTCGGAGCCTCTGAGGAACTTATCTTCTTAATTATTTCATTGCCTGAAAGAGCTAAATATCTAAAAACCACTTTATAAACATGAAAATAAAATTAGATTGTAATATTTAATTTCAGAAATAGCTTTCATGTTGCTTATAGAGATTCAATATATCTGCAAGTTTTCCAATTAAAAGAACAGAGAGGACCTAATACACATCGTTAATAAAACAATTTACAAGTCTTTAAGATAATATAGTTTCCTTCTTTTAGAATTTTTTAAATTTTTAATATATTATTTTAAATTAAGTTATATATTCTAAGCTAAATTAGTAAGGTTTGAAATAGTAGATCATGCAAGTTTGTATTTTGTGCTACGACAAAATAATTATAAATTATTAATTAATGATAAAAATAATAATTTTTAAATAGAAAAGTAATTTTAAAAACTCACGTGAAAGAAACAGGAAATGTTATTTTGATGAAAACAATTCGAAATAGGAAAAGCAAGATTTCGGTCATCATCTCGCATGCTTAAATGTAAACTATACCTATTAGGTCTCAAACAACATTTACTAATTATCGCAACATACGGTGGTCTATTCATTAATACTAGTTGCTTGCATGTGTTTTTAACACAAATCACGGTAGTCAAACTGAACTTAATACTATAATGCCTCCATTCCATAGGAACGCTTAGAAATAAATATCAAAAATTATTTCCCTTATTCGGGTAATAGTTTAACTTATAAACATCAGTGGATAATTATCATTTGTATACATGTCAAGCCGATAACTGGACAACGTGTTTCTTTTAGTTCTAATTTCCATTAGATTCTGTTATAAAAACAAACCACTTCGATTTACGTTTCTATTGTTGTTGTTACTAATGCCGTCTGATCATGTGCCAGATAGAGGTATACGAAATTCATCAGGGCATAGGGCTAGATTGTACGCCTGTCGTTAGCCGTAGCTTTGAGCACCATGCAAGTGATAGTACAAATTCACTCGTTTTCACCCCAATTTTGAGAGAGAACAAACACCCTGAGGACGGTCAGGGGCCTCTCACCTCCCCTCTCCTTCCGCCAACCTCCCGAGAGGACTTGCGGTTCGATAGCTGTTTAGAGTACCCCCTGCCGCAACGACACAAAACATCAGCACACATCCATGCCTTCTCTGGGATTCGAACCCAGGATCTACTGCAGTTATATTTCTAAAAACATCAACCTGAGCAAAACACCTCTATGTTCGATATTTACACTGTGCATTAAAGCTGTATTTATCTAAAAAAAGAAGCAAACAAGAAAAATAAAAAAAAAATTTAAGTCAATTCCTACATTGAATGAATGTATAGAACTAATAGTAGGAATTGAAAGAAGAGCATGATTTGTCTGTATTGTGTTGTACACCCAGTTTGGCTATTTTGGGCGAAAAACCTGTTTTGGACGCCAATTTTCGTCATTGTTTTAACAGTTACATTGTTACAACAATGGAAACGAATCTAAGTTGGTGTTAAAAACCGGTAATTAATTTAATTTTTTAAAACTTAATTAATATAATTTAATTAATGAATTAATATATGAAAAACTGTATTAATATCAAAAGTCATCCAGTACAAGTTTAAAATTTTTTGTTTGAACTTGATTGGATGAATATAAAGTATTTTATTAATGCTTAGAAATTGAACAATATATATATATATATTGCCATGCCAACAAGCTGTCGAAAATAAGACATTAACTTAATATCAAATCCTATAACAACCACCTTGCTACGTTTTACCGATTCTGCTCATCTGTGCACAAACCATCTTTCAAATTTTGTTTAAAGGACTACTCCGAGATTGTTTGGATTGCGCGCTAAATTCAGGAGGAATGTTAATAATCTCTCTCTCCTCTTGAAATGTAATTGTGTTTATCTTTCTGTGTTTGTGTATAGATAAAAGGATTCGGTTTGCCACAAACTCATTTTAATGCAAAGTGTGTCTTTAATAATCAAATTAGACATAGGGACAAATGTTGAGCAACTACAGATTGTTATTCATCCCAATTAGTAGAAGCTTATTTTATTTTGATTTTTTTTGTTCTATATTGCGTTAGCCAGCATTGTTCTATTAGAATTTTCAAGCTTTTGTTTACATCTCATCAATGAAGAGAAATACTTAAAAGAAGATATATTGTGGTAAACGTATGATTTGCCAGGAAGCTTCTTAAAAGTTATTTGAAATTTACTTCTAAAAATAGAAGAAAAGATTACTTGAGATGCAATGAATTAGATTTTGTTTTAATTAGTTTTGAAAACGGAATATTCATTCGATTTCCCTAAAATACAATTGATTATTTTAATATGCATTGCATTGCTTCAGAACTATTCTGTATAATTCTTGATTGAAGTTTAAAGATTGCAATTTCAAGTCAGATTTCGCATGTGAAAAGATAAGTAATTAGGAATCATATTTTATTTTTCATTTCATTTCATCATATTCATTTTTAGGAATTATATTTCCATGTGGAAAGACATGAAACCAAAATCTGATTGAATTTCAGAGTTTTAACCCGTTATCAGGCTATGGTAAATATACTTACCACCAAAGTTATTAATTTAATCTATTTATCAATCATCTTCATGTGTTTCATTTACAATTTTTTTTCATTTGAAATATTATAATATTTCTAAAACATATTTTATAAATTTGTAGTGTTTACTATGAACTGAACTCTGCTTTCATAAGTTTCACGGAGAATAATATGTAGAATTTCCCAATTTAATCATATCTAAGAATACTAAATATTTCTATTTAAATATTCTTTTTGAAGGTTGTAGCGTTTACAAAATATATTTTAGAAATTTCATGTGAGCAGACTTAAATTAAAATAAAAAGTATAAATGTATTTCAATAGCACTGAATGGGTCACGGTAAACATATTATCATTAAACAAAGGGGTCTTAAAAATCAAAATGATTTTACCTAATAATTTAATTCAATTACTTTTCTTAAACCATTGTCGTCCCCAAAATTATTTTGATGTACCATCGCCCGATAAAGAGATAAAAGAGTATGATGTGAAATTTGAAAGAACTCATTATTGCATGTATAAGATATCTTAAAAATAATTTTAGTTTAAAAGGAGTTAAATGAACCACGAGTTTAAATTATAATGGATTCAAATGAAATTGAAATCCATTATCAATGACCTACAGTGTGTTTTATCGGTATTACTATACTGTTCGAATTAATTGACACAAACATTTTTTTCTTGTCTGAGTTGGTTTGTGATTACCAGATATGTCCTGAACCACCTAAAACCGGTTATATTTGCACATAAGTAATGTGAAGTATTGAATTTGACTATAATTTACTATTTTGATTGGTTTTAGTACATTACTATTTCAGTTTTGAGCCTTTTAAAGTGGTAGCTCGTGATTATAATTTTTCGTGCCACATAGCACGTGTTACTTTTGCTTGTTCATAGTGGTATTACTCCGAGGAAGTATTCTAAGATAATTTCTCATAATGTACACACTTCCATGACTGTGAGAAATATAGATATGGTAGCTGGTGTGGGTAAATCAAGTGTTTCAAGAATTTTAGAAATATTTCAAGATTCCGGATCGTCATCTCCAAAAAAAAAGGAAGATGTGCACTCAAACGGTAAAATATTTCAAGAAATGATAAAATTCTAATAAGAAATAACAAAATAAATCAAGGAAAGACAAACGCAGACCTTCGAAGGAATTTATTGGATTATGGTGTTGAAGTGAGTACCTCAACTGTACAGAAACGGGTTCTGAAATTCAGCCATAAGGCATCAAAACCTAAGAAAAAGCAACTTCTAAGAAAAAAGGCGATAAAACGCTCAGCATAAGACAAAAACACCTATCTTGGATTGCTAAAGATTTGAAGAAGGTGATTTTCAGAGATGAAACGCATTTATTTTTGCAGGGATACAAATCAAGTGTAATTAAACGAATTAAAGTTGTAACTCTGCTGCCAGATCATATCCAATGATCCTATGTTTTGGGTTTTTATCACAACAAATACCACTGTGGGCTTCGTTCTATTTAAAGACATGATGAATTATGTCAAACACATAGAAATATTGCGCAGTAGAATTGTCCCATCCATGGAACCATTTGATAGAACATTTCAATGCGATTTGGCTTCATGTCACAATTCGATAATGGTCAATACTTTTGCGCAAAAAATAAAATAAAAGTGCTCGATTGGCTAGAAAATTCCCCAGACTTAATTCATATTGAGAATTCATTACATATTCTCAAGAATAGTTTAGCTAAGATAAGTTGCACGACAACAGAACAAATGATAAAAAGAGCTGCACAAGTGTGGTTCTACGATGATGAAGTTAAGAACCTGTGCGCTACACTAGTTGAGTTATTACCAAGACGAGGTGAAGAGTTCATTTCTGCTATAGGAGGATTTACTTCGTACTAATATAGAGATTTTTCTGTCTACCTAAGGTATAATGATTAAAAGATAGGGTCTTAGAAAAAGTCGTTTCTTACCATTTGTCTCAATTAGTTCGAAAAGTATAGCATATTATCTAGATAGTGGTTGTGAGTGTGATGATGCTAATTCCTATACCGAACCACTCGGGTTTAAATTCCGGAAAAAATATGAGTGTTTGTATACGCATAGTGAATCTGTGACATGGGGGGCATTTTAAATATTCAGTGAGCCAAAAGTTCTCTAGATGTTGATGATAAGGGAGAGGGAGAGATAATGGACCACATCCGCAGGGGATTTTCACACCAAATTGGGGTGGAATGGAGTTAAAACGTACAACCTACATGGGGCTTGCAAAGCTGCAATTAAAACGATAAACATAATCTAGGCCCTTTTCCACTATGAATTTCATCATTCTCGTTCTAACACCGCGAGTAGGGGGGCAATAGTAATAGCGTGTCTTATTAAATGTAGTTCTCTAGTGATTCTTTAATTTAATACACAAACAATCAATGATACTAAATATATTTCTTTTGTTAAAAAATAATGGAAAATATTTCTATTGAGGTTTGCGAAAAAAAATTATATGCCATTCAGTTCTATTTTAAAGCACAACAGAAATAGCCTACCAGTCAATTATTTGTAATAAAAATAATTAATCAACTTAATTGGAACAATTGATAAAATATTGTATTACATTTTTAGACGGAGAAAAGACAAAAAGGATGTTTTTTTTTCGTTGACTATTTTTGTATTTAAATAATTGGAAGCGATAGATTGCTCATAATGGAGTTCATTGAGGAGTTTGAGCTTTCAATTTAAAATAAAAATTGTGGCCGTGGTAGCTTTGTGGTCAAGGTATCGGATCGTGGCTGGCATGTCATGAGTTCAATACCAGTACCACTAAAGACCCGCCGTGTAGGGAAGCGATGCACGTTAAATCTGTCGAGAGCCCAAACGTCCTTCCGTTGGGCTGTGTGGTGTGATTGTTAGAATAGGGGTGCCAGCTCAAGTGTCGTCCTCGTCACTTGACCATGGTTCAAAATTAAGAGGTCCGTCACCAAAAGCCCTCGTGTAGCTGAGCAGTGTGACGTTAATATTCACTCATTCATCCATTCAAAATAAAAAATATCTCTCGTACTTTTTGTAAATAAAATACGCACACTTTTGTACATGCTTCAATTAGTTTAATATACGTAGTTCATGTACTATAATGTCTTTAGAGCAGAGGTTAAATTAATTTTGGAAGCAAGCTACAAACAAGTCATGTCTTGGCTTTAAAATGTGTTTCCTTTATAAATGATCGATGCAAATCTCAAGAAAATGCAACTCCGAGAAATGATAAATTGCTCCATTCAAAGTCTTCCTTTTGGTAGGGTTATCTTTTTCAGGCAGTTTTCTCTTTCTAATTATTTGTTTCCTTCCATTTCTTTCAAAGATTCTCAGATATTTCGTTCGTGATAAGATTTGTATTTATTTTTATTAAAAATAAACTTCGTGGATATAATAAATTGAGCTTTTCTAAGAGAATGGTACATTTTATACATATATAAATTACACATAATTCATGCATGTATAAATGATAAAGATTAATAAATAATTTTTACAATATTTTTAATAAGAATTGAAACCGCACATTTTGATTTTACAAGAAGATTTCATGATTATCATGCTATGAACAAACGACAAAACTTGCTCTCTCACATGTTTCCATTAGGTAAAGCATTTATTTAAGAAGGTCGAATTGGTAAATTTAACCTATATTTCATTCCAAGGATATGTCGCCAACTTTACATTACTATGGAAATAAGATTTTTTAATCTGCTACGTTCTTACCAGTTCAGTTGAATTTGCCTGATTCCTTAACAGTTTTGTAATTTTCACAAACACTAATGCATTTCATTTTATTATATATTTTGTTAATGTAGAATTCAAAAAATTCATTTGTATACAAAAATATATTTCATGTTTTTCTTATAATCATTGTTCTTTTATGATAATACATAAAGGAATTTTTATTCTGTAATACATCAGATATATATTCTTTAAAATATTTGGATAGTTTTTATTTAGACTAAAGTAAAATACACTGGTGTCCAAAAGTTAAGCATAAATCGTAAAATGCAAAAAACATGGAGTAAATATTCATAACATTATTCCAAATTTCTTGCGGATATTAATTGGGTGAAGAAGAAACAATAGGTTTATGCAAAAATTTTCAGTCGACTACGTCCTGCGCGAAA
The DNA here is from genome assembly GCA_019973975.1 of Trichonephila clavata. Classification (NCBI taxonomy): domain Eukaryota; kingdom Metazoa; phylum Arthropoda; class Arachnida; order Araneae; family Nephilidae; genus Trichonephila; species Trichonephila clavata. The sequence continues at coordinate 21,275 of BMAO01038229.1, forward strand.
CACCGGCGCATGTCGGAACGCGGAGAAACCGATTCACGCAGCATAGTCAGTTCAAACAAGTTTCGTGCAACTGCTGTACGAAGGAACGTTGTTAACCATCAAACAAGGTGAATGATGGCACAAAGACGCCAAGGACATGTTTACGAAAGGAAGAATCGTTGGAATGCTGGAATCCTCACGATCACAAACCGAAGTGTCTCGAATTCTAAATGTGGACCAGTCTGGGATCTCAAGACTGTGGCAGAGGTTTCAAAGAACGGGAAATGTTACCCGACAACCAGTAACAGGTCGACCAAGAGTCACAACCCTCGCCAATACCGATATCTGGTAATAAGTGCGCGACGTCAGAGGGGCAGTACTGCCAGAGCACTGGGTTCGGCGCTCCCAGTCGCCACATGAATACGAATTTCGAGACAAACTGTTTACAGGAGACTCAATCATGCTGGCCTGTATGGCAGAAGACCAGCAGTTTGCATTCTGATCACGTTTGCGCATAAACGCGCTCGTTTGAACTGGAGTTTGAAACACCAACATTAGAGTGTGGGAGAGTGGGCCAATGTGATGTTCAGTGACGAGTCCCGGTTTAGTCTGAGTAGTGATTCTCGGCGGGTAACGATATGGAGAGAACGCGGAACACGTTTTGAACCAAGAAACATAGCGCAAAGACATAATTTTCCATCAAGGGGAGTAATGGTATGGGCAGGCCTCATGATAGACGGCCGCACAGACCTCCATTTCTTTGACACATGGTCTGTGACTGCTCAAAGATACAGAGATGAAGTTCTTGAGCCTTGTGTTCGCTTGTATCGAGGTGCTGTCGGTCCTGACTTCATATTCATAGATGATAATGCGCCATGTGACCGAGCGGTGCTGATTCATGACTTCCTTGAAACGGAAAACATCCAGCGCATGTCGTGGCCTGCGAACTCTCCTGATTTAAATCCTATCAAGCATGTATGGGATATGCTCGGGAGACGAATTTCAGCCCTTTAACACCACCAAGCTCCGTTTCAGAACTGAAGAGAGCTCTCGAAGAAGCTTGGAACCGTTTGAGCCCACAACTCACTCATCATCTCATAGGAAGTATGGTAAATCGCTGTGCAGCGTGCCTGGCTGTCAGAGGTGACCACACGCCTTGTTAAACTGCAGCATAAGTATTTTATTTAATGTTTTCTTTCATTTTTTCTTTAAAGTGAGAATCCTTGCTATGCTCAGTTTTCTTTCAAACTTCTACTTTGGATAATAAAATTAATTATTATCATTCTTTTGATTTGCTTCCTTATTTTATAACCATTTTACACTCGCATACCACATTTCCCGCCATTCTGATTTACAGTTCCTTCTTTATTCACATAATTATCAATTATACTTATTTTTTGGACACCAGTGTAGTTCAAACCTGTGTTTTGTATATTTCTTCATAAACTGCACGTAATTAAGTAACATTTAAGGCCCGTTTACATGGACGCCGGGAAAATGCCAGCAATTTGGAATTGGGGAGAAAAGCCGGCTTTTTACCGGTATTTTTTTTCAGCCCGTTTACATGAGAATCTGGTGATTGGTTGATAGATTCACGTGACTATACAATGTAACCATAGAAACAACCAGATTTTTTAGCGCGATTATCATGAAGAGGACATGTGATTATGTTTTCGTTTACTTACCGCCAAACAAGCGCAACATTTCTTTGTTTATTATTATTGCGACGACTATTTTGCTCTTGCACTTTTGCAATATACCCACTAAAATTTCCTGCTTAACTGTATATGGTTGCTCGATTACAGTAAAAGATAAGATGATTGTAGGAAAAAAATCTTTTGTTTAATATCCTGGTTAAAATGCGAGTGTTTTTTAAACGTGGATAATAATGATGAAGCGTAAAGATTTTAAACATCTCTTCACTGTTTATTATGTCCTGACCACTTTGAATTGGCTTGTTTTCAATACCAACCACTTAGAAACCGTCGCCACCTAAAATCGAGCTCCATTCTTAGTATTTTTGTGTTCACAAAAGAAACTTCTAAAAGGATTTTGGATAGATGTCTACAGTAATTACTTCAAAGTAAATTTTTGTTTATTTTAAATTAAATTATATAGAGAACATACATATAAAAAGTTAAACATATAAAGTATTTTACATTCTTATGAATAAGAAAAGTTCGAAAAGCATTCACTACAGAAATGGAAAAATATCTTAATTTACTACAGATTCATTAATGTCTATAATTGATGTGAATCAAATACCACTTTCAAACATTAGAAATAAAAATTACCATATGTAAAAAATTATGCAACATTTTGAAAGTCTATATTCGCAGTACCATTTTAGTACAAAGATATAATTTATTGAGAATTAAATTCTGAATGTGGTAAAAAATAAAGGCATTAAAATTTAATTAAAATGTGTGTATTGTACAACATATATATTTGTGTGCATATATTGAATATAAAAGTCCTGTTCTCTTGTGCATGGTCAAAATAAAAAGTCTTTTTTGAATTCATAATTCTTTTACAAAAAAATATTTGAGTGGTATCTATTTATTATGTGGTACATGTGAGGATTTCTTAGCACATTTGTTTTTCAAAATTCGACTGGTATAAATTTGTCACACAGATGTATAATTTTTTTTTTTTTTGCTATGGATAACAAATATATATTTATTGGTATTTGCACAAGGGTTATCAAAATGTAAAATTCAATAATTTTGATGATAAATTTGATATAAAGACTATACACATGTTACTGAAGCATTAACATAGTGTTAAAGAAATCTATCTAAAATGTATTGAGCATAAGAATACTCTGGATTTTAATTTTGACATAAGTATTAAAATAAAAGGCTCATGTATATTGATATTATCCTGCTAATAAATTTAAGTCAAAAATAAATTTGTTGCATTGAGTTAGTTACAAATATTGACCCAGAAATGTATTTGGATCAATTCTATGATTATTGTTGGCAATAATCTATACTCATGAAAAATTCAGTAAAAAAAGGTAATTTCAGAGAGCTTTTTTCAAAATTAAGGGGCTAATCGTCCAAAATCACTGATATTTTTTGTGACGTATGTTGAAAGCACAAATTTGGGAGCTTGCATATAGTATAATATCGACCAATTTCTTCAAATAAAAAAAAACCGCCAAATGCTGCGATATACAGCCAATAGTAGAACCAGTTCCTGATCACAGTAACAATAATAGTGATCTAATTTTTTTAAAAAATTCGTGATGTCTTTTTGCTTGGCGAAATTAGTCAGCAGTTTAATATATATGTTCCTAATTTTTTTGAATGGTACGAGTACTGATTTAGCATTTCTTAGAGAAAATTTGAAGTAATTTAATATTTTGCTCATGTATAATTTGGGGAACTGAGAAGTTTCATGAAATTTAGGATTGCCCTGGTAAAAGAATCTTGTATACAATTAATACAAATTGTGATTTTCATTAGAGTTGAGCACAATTTATTAATTATAAACTTTAGTAATTTGTTGAATTAATGATGATTTTCATTTATTTAGTCTAACTTTATTAATATATTTTCAAAAGTTAAATTTCAGAGCGAGAATTCTGAAACTTTTTTCCTCTGATGTCGTTTCATCTTTCTTAAAGTATAAATTTATTATATGAAAAGATACTTTAATTGCATATCAGTGATAATGAAATAACATGTAAATGCTTTTCTCCAAATAAGTTTTAAATTTGGATGAACTGAAGTATATTTAACACTATACATACAGTAACAGGTAGAAGTATATATATAGGAGTGCATTAAGTGTTGGTATGTTCAGTGTAAAAAAAATCAAATATTACCGTTAAAACAGAAGATAATGCTTTGTATATTTTAGGGGAAAAGATTGTAGTGATAAGTATATGCAATGTAATGATTTATTAATAAAAATTACTGTAAGGAAAATTAAGGTGGTTTAAGCTTTAGTATTTAATATGTAATTTTATAGTTATGAACAATTGTTATACGAAGGTTTATTGTATTTTTAGGACATGAAAAAAAGTGTATAGATATTTTATAAAAAATAGTTACATTGCACATTGCCATTTTATGTGTATTTGTTTCTCTCATTCAACTTTTTTCTATAAGTTGTATGATTTCAGTATTCAAATTTGTTTTATGTAAATTCAGAAAGTTGACTGTATAGAAGTGGATTTTATAACTTTACCAGCTTGTAAGAGATCTGAAATTTCAAAATTCTTGTGATATTTCATTTAATCTGGGCCATACCATATACAATTCTCAAAAATACCATGAAAAGTTTTGTAGATAACGTAATGCTATCTCCTGTTTTTGCTTTCTAGTTCCTACGTGTAGTATATTTCACATAGCTGGCTGTTTTCTTGTAGATTTAATTAATTTTAAAGAACAGACAACCCAATTACTTGTCCTTTGAATTTAAAGATTATTTCCCTGTTTTTTACTAAGTTAAAATTATTGTACACAATTAATTCATACATTTTTTTTAATTGGAGGAGAATAAAACCTCCCTCCTCCCAAAAGCAACAAATTTTAAGATAAAAATTTTTATGAAATTTCTTTTTTGTGAATATTTTTACTATGTATATTTTTTGTGAAGCTGTAGAATAAATTTTTCTTGTAGAATTTCAGTTACATGAATTAAGAGAAAAGGGCAATTTCATTATTTACTTCATGAGCTGTGATTGCTCTGAAACATCCAATATGGAATATAAAGCTAAAATGCATGTAGATCTTAAAACTTTTATGTGGTGTAGAAGTTTCAGCTCAACTGAAACTCTTATTTCATCGGGAATTAATTTGTCATCAGTAATGTATTAAGACTAGTTTTTGCCATTAATTTTTTGTAAACAAGGGAAGACCTTTTCAGATCTTACTTTTGTAAATGTATAGAAAAAAAAGCATTGATTTGATTAAATTAATTTTGATAGTGTTGAACTTAGAGTAAATAAAATTCGGAAAAACTTTTAAGATATATGTAAGTGATGAAACTTAATGATATATATAAAGTGAAAATTTTAGAAATTCTGCATAATTTGACCTTTTTTCGCTTTTTAATCTTTGATTTAGGAGATGATTTTCTTTAATTTTTTTTTTACTGTATCCTTTTATTTGTTTGGGTTGATGACATTTAATACTCTTTGTAAATATTTTTAAAATTAATACTTTTTTGTTGTAAATAAATTGAAAAAGCTATTCATAAGATTTCCAGAGAGATTTATTAGATATTATCAATAAGATAAAAATCGAGATGTGCTAATTGTACACAAGGTATTGTGCACCATGAATATTTGCAGTTAGATCCTCGATTTGTCCTTATAGTATAGTGTTACATCCACAGAGTCTGATTTATATACCATATCATGAAATGCTTTATTCACTTATAGTGCATTCATGTAATGTTAAAATTAAGTGTCAATAAATGATGTATATTAAAATGAATTTGATTATTAAATAAAACTACTGTCTAATAAGAATTTTCGTGAAAACAATTTAATTCAATCTACTATAAAATAATTTTATTAAAAAGCATATTTCTTGAAACATGTTTCTTAATTTATACAAAAAAGTCAAATTTCTTTCTTTCTGAATGTTGGAGACAGACATGTCTTTAAAAAGTTCAAACCTTTTGAAGGGTAATAATTATAAAGGAAGTCAGACTATAAAACATATCAAATGTTTGTTTGTTGTCAGATTATTTCAGATGCCCAAAACTTTAAATGATGTTAAAAGCTATTTCATTTCAATCTCAGAAGAATTCCTAATTATTAATGAAAACTTTCATATTAACCAACTTTAATTAAAAAGCTAAATTAACTTTTGTTTGTAAGAAAGTGTGTATTTTCCTTAATGTACAATATTTTATAAGAACTTGTTCATAGTATGTTTCATAATTGAGGGATTATTTAACCCTTCGAGGAGAAAAAAAGTAATATTTAGCCAACTTTTATAAAATAATTTTGTACTTGCCCATTCAATTCAATATGTATATAAAAGGATATCTTTTGGTTCAGTAAATTATGATTCGCTTTAATAACAAAAATTAAATGGATTAAATTTGAAGATTTTAGAAAAAGAAATTTTCTTTTTAAGCTCTTATTCTCATAAATTCATGGGAATGTGAATATAAAACAGTTAATTCTATTTATTGATTATATCACATTTTAATCAATTTTCAAATAAAAAAAAAATTTCATTACACCCCTATGGAGTTATTTAATAAAAAAATAGTACTACTTTTTTACTTATATGGAAACACTCAATGAGATAAATCAGGAAAAATAACAAAAATGCAATTTTATTGTGTACATCCATAAGAATTATATTGTAATAATTTCAAATTAATCTCAAAAACTAATGTCTTAAAGTATATGTATCATCTTGTTAAAATATTGGAAACATACATGCAAAGTAATAATTCTTATTTCATAAAATCAGGTTCTTAATACTTTTATTTTTAGGGAAAAAAATATTTTGCCTTGCAGTTAAATACTTCTATAATAACTAGCTTGTTGATACATTTGATACGAGTGAAGTTTTTGATAACTTGAAGGAAATTAACATTTCCTGTGGGAAAAAAACAGGACTCGGACCACCTGGTCAATATAATTCGCAATATCCTGCCCTTGATGAACCAGAGAGTTCATAACATTTTCATGAAGCAATAACATTTTTAAAATCAAGCATTTCTAGGCTTCTAGCACAATTAAATTTTAAAAACAACACACAAATTAAATAATTAAACATTATAACAAATTTCAACGCACTAATAAAAAATAACACTTTACAAAATATCCTGAAATTTGAGAAAAGAAAAAAAAAGAGGTTTCATTATATAAAATTTAAACATTGGCAAGGAAAGTATACATTATAAATTTTCTAACTTTTTTATAAGTTACTAATCAAGCTATTTATTAACGCTTGAAGTAAGCAAGAATTAAAAGAGAGCAACACATAATAAATTAAGTCAAAAACTTTAAAAATTTTCGTATAACAATATACACATTGAGAAAATATTAAATAGTTCAATATACAATTTTCAAGAATCATTCTAGCTATACCAATATTTAAAGAATAAAATACTAAACTGCATTTGAATCAAACAAATATTTAAAATAAAACTATCAATATACAGCATTCAAAATAGTATTCTGAGCTGTATTTCTTCTGTACACCAACGCTAGCAAACCACAACAGCAGCCATCTTTGAATAAATAAAGATCTGGCGCAATGTATCATGGGAAAATTAGAAAACGTTCTTGCATTTTACCCCCAAATCCCTGCCCATTGCGGGTACAAAAATCAAACCTCCTTTTCTACCAGGCATTTTGCCGGGTCGTCATGTAAACGCCTCGAAAGAGGATCCATGCCGGTATATTGCCGGCAATTTTCGTCCATGTAAACGGGCCTTTAGAGGCCTGTTTCAATGTGCATATGTAATACATATGCCATAAATTACTAACCAATGATTTCGGTGGATTTCCATGACTCAAATAATGGAAAAGTTAAGCAATAGTAAAAAATTTTACTTTCAGTGTATCTCGGTAGGGAAATATTCAAAGTTTTCTTATGTAACTATAAGCTGCCATCAAAAGAGTATGGAGATATTTTTAAAATCATTTTACTGGCATGATCTGTCTATTAGTAATCGAAATATTGAAATTTGTAAAAAAAGTATTTATGTCAACTTAAAATGTTAGAAAAGCAAGAAATATGATTTTTTATATAAATAAAATATTTAAAATGACGATAAAGATTACAATTCAGAAAAATATATATATTTGCTATTATTAACCGTACTAATGACAAATGTATCCAAAAATAGAAACATATTTAACAAATGATCTAGACATTTATAACTAAAAAGTGAAAAGAGCACAAAGGCAAAGGTCGGAATTCGAATTCCTTTTTATGTGCTGCTTAATCACTTCTCAAATTACTGTTTATTTACATGAAAAATTTAATCATAAAATTTTAATCAATTAAAACAACCTAAAATATGGATTTTTAAAAATTATAGAAGATACACCCAAAATAAAATACACTTAATTTCAAGAAAAACCAGTTTTTTTTAGAAACATGTTCTCAACTTCCAAGTAAAAGCTATTCGTAGTTGTTTAAGAAACATCACGTCCGGAAGACAGAAAATGCACCTGCTCTAACTCGTGATAAAGCGAACTATTCCACACAGAGGAAAAACTGAGAAAACCATTCTCCCAAGAACAAAGACAGCACATAAATTATTCCATAGCCAGGAATTTTCCTTTCTTTTTCTTTTTTTTGAACCAGATACTCAAGGAAATCGACATGTTGTTTCTTTTTCTGTCACTTAAGAACTACTGCTCACGAAACGAAATGTGCTTTATGTGAAACAATGCACTAATAATGTTTCGTTCGAAATGTTTGGAATGTATTGAAAGGATAACGACTGTGCGTGGAAAATATTCCAATAATATGTTAGGTTTGAAATAAGATTGAGAAAGGACATGAAAAAAATAACTCTTTTGAAATGTTTGTTGAAATGTGGGAAAACACTATACAGGTTACACTCTGGTCATTAAAATTTAAGGATAACGTTAAAAAAAATATGCTCATTAAGTTAATGTTGCAACCAATGTCCAATGCTGCGATTATTTATGTTGATTAATGCTGCTGGACACAAAATTGTTCTTCCGTGCACATGTTAGCACCAGAAGTATTCAAATTCAAAGATTGACAATGCGCAATGGATGCATGTTGGAATTCCAATGTAGAGTGTTTTAAGTGAATAGTTCCTGAAAGTGATAGAAATTCATTAGTTATGGCTCAAATGAATCATTTCAGTGCAGATCAAAAGAGGCAAATAATTGATAGAATCGAGGGTGGTCAAACACAAATGAAGGCACCCAAAATTTGAATATTTCTCAAAGTTTCATATCAAGAGTTTGGAACCCCTTTTTAATCTCTAAATCAGTTGTTGGACAGTTGGGTCAAGGCTGACCAAGACCAATAACTACATCATAAGACCGCTTTCTGTCATTTTCTTTAAAAAAAAAACACGAAGCGACTACAAGAGATTATATTTTAGGTCTTCAAACTGTTACAGGAACTCGATTTAGCCATTCTATTGCAGCACAAACTTAACGAGTTGGACTGTTTGCGATAAATCCTCTGGTTTGTATCCCCCCCCCCGCTCACTCCAGCTGCCAGAGAAGCCCGTTTAAACTGAGACCCTCATAATGTTTAATGGAACCAAGAAGACTGGGTCAAACAATTGCTTACAAATGAGTCCAGATATAGTCTCAACCCTGATTCTAAGCGTGTCTTCCTTTGGAAAGAGAACATACAACTTGCTTTTCCTAATCCGGGTAATATCCCGTTTCGGGGTCCGCAATTTAATGATTTGGGAAGGAGTCATGACGAATGACAGCACCGAGGTGCATATTTTTCAAGAAGGTTCTGTAACCGTTTGTAGATATATGGACGAGGTATTGGACTCCGACAGTTTATTGGTGTTCTTGGTACAGATGTTTTGCTTATGGATGGCAAAACACCCAGCAGAATAAAAAAAAAAATCGATCTATCCAGCATTTGTGGTGTCACACAATACTTTGTAAACTAAAAATATCTTTTGAATGAATGCAATACTTCACACTTGATTGTGTTTGAACATAATATGCAGAATAATGCACCTACTGCAGAGCTGAAAAATGCACTTTTAGAAGAATGGCATATATTCAACAAAACTAGATAGACACTTCAGTAAAGTTTACACAGTCAGGTGTGAGACAATCATATCTGTCCTAGATGACCATATACCATATTAAGGCTGTCTCGGTTAATGTTACAAAATAAGACCCGAATTTGGAACATTTTTCAGATATAAAAGAATAAAAAGTTAATATAATATTCTGACTGTAGCGGTACCATCTATATAAGCCAGTAACTACCGCCGCACCACGTGATCATTTTGGTGTAGTGGATAAGTTACTCGGCTTCGGATCCAAAGTACTGGTTTATCTACCTACCGGACAGGTGATAGGGATAAGTTACTCGGCTTCGGATCAAAGTACCTGGTTCTATCCTACTGGATAAGCGCGCCATTTCATGACTACACCGTCCTTTAGGGAGCAGAATGTTTTAACGTACTGTCAATTTTTAGCTGAGTTGATTCATTTTTTCTGGTGAAAAATGTGTTTCGCGTTTTTTCTCCTATATCGTAATGTTAAATGAGCTATGCCTCCACGTATTAAAGTGAAAAAGAAAGTATTCATGGAATATTTTGAAATCTTTAAAAACACTGTATTCTTAAAAAAGTGTGAGTTGTAGTTTTGCTAATTTCCATGGAAATTGAAGCATTTTTCTGACTGAATATGTGCTTTGCGTCTAGTTCGAGCTCTCATACTTTTACCGAAGACAACCTTAAGGAAAACCTTTTTTTCGCCAGAAGTGACCTAATTCTTCCATCACTCTCTCCATTTCTTTAAATTTGGTTTTAATTTAAAATATTTTGCGAATAATCAACTCAGAAACATGGTAATTTATGTTAACCAATGCTTTTGTACAAATTTTTATTACTAATTTTACATTAATTATCAGTTACATTTTACTTCTGTCATCATTTAATTTTATTGACCCCTGTACACGAAGAAAGCTTCTCCAAAATAATTTGTTTGAAAAGATTTTAACCACTTTTATAACTGATTTTCTCGCCCGCTGTACGTGTATCACTTCCGAGACTTAAATTAATTTGTTCTCGCAACGAATGAGCAAGAAGAATTTATGAGCTTACTTAATGTTTTAACTGTATTTTTTTGGAGAAGATATGCTTAAAACAATGCATTAAATCATTAGCACTATTCTAGCATTTTTGTGCGATTTCACAAGAAAATATATTCCCGTGAATTGTATGAAAAAAGTTTTCAGACACATGAAATTTGGAGAACATTTTGGGAATGCAATTTCTCACTGTAGCAACCGTAAGAAATAAGTATGAAATTATAATGTCACACAATATTCATCTCCCAAAATTTATCTTGAAAAAATAAGAAAAACAAATAAATTTCTTTAAAAAAATTGTGAGATCTAGGGAAATTCCAAGATTTTTTTTATTGTAAATGATTATATATAGATACATTGTAGATCAGTTGATAGAACAAAATGCGTCTGGAGGCGTAAGAAAGACGCCCTGGATTTCCTCTAAATCCACTTCGTCCCATATGAAGACATTTTTTAGAAGTGATTCCAGCAACTGACAACAAAATCAAATCTTCAAAGCAGTGTTATGCTGCTCTCTCGGAGGAATAAGCAATTCTGGATTTAAAAAATTCGTAAGAAAGCGAAATATTATTGCCCAGACTGTGAGGATGAGTTATGTCTCAAGCCCTGCTCTAAAAATCATACATTACAAAAATAGTCCTCATGTAAATAAGAAATTGCATGAAAGAGTAAAATTTCAAAAAAAAAATTTCTTCAAACTTAATGTGTTGTTTTTGTGTTAGCTTATATATGCATTTTTACCATAACTATTATATATGTAATCAAGGGGTTAGGAACAACATATTAATTTTAACTGAGGCAATTTTTAGAAATGTACAAATAAAAATTGCTTTAAATACTTAATACAGTTAAGTACACAGAAACTGAACCTAACCTTTGTTTAAGGCAAATTTTAAAGAAGGACTTTTTTTGGACTAAACAGGTTACACAAAAATGAAATAGATAAGTGCATAAGCGATAACGGTTTTTTCTGTAAAGAATGCTGACAGGTTATTTTTTTCATTTGAAATGAGTTTTAAGAATTACGTCAACATCAGAACAAAACACAATCAAAATGTTTTCTTGAAATATGATATTCTTTTATGACGCCTATATATATTTTTGATTTTTTAAGTAATATAAAATTAAAATAAATTAGAATACGTCTATTTCTTTTTACTTGTTTATTAATTAAATGTTTTAATGGACAATTTAAGGCTGGAAATTTGATGTTAGTATTCTTATTAGTATGTTTATGTAACCTTTTTTCTAGTACTTTAAGTATATCATTGAGTATTCTCTATGAGTTCCATATATTTTACACTATATTAAAATAAAAATAATTAATTAACTTTTTTTATTTTTGTTATAATAAACTAATCCGCAATCTATTATTCATTTTAAACTAATTTCGAATCAACTTCAAAAATATTACGTGAAAAATCCCTTAAATCTAAGAATTTCGAACAATTTGGCTGGGAAAAAAATAATTTTAATAGTTGTTTTTACACAGTTTCAGAATCTCATCACAAAAATAAAAATAAAAATTAGACATTAGCAGTTTATAACCTTAATGTTAAGTTAAAAATTATTACTGTTATTCCGTGGGGAAAAAATCCAAGAAAATGTTTATGAAAAAATTCTTATTTTTTTAAATAAGAAAACAAAATTGGGTGTGAAAATGAACTTTTTTTGTGATGATTTAATTAAGGACTGATAATTCAAGAACTTATTCCGAATTTTTCAAATTTACTTAACCCAAATTTATAACCCGCTTTAATTTTATGCTTCTTTTATGAACCTAAAAACAGCAAAATTATTGAAAAGTTAAGTATATGATTTTTAGAAATAAACTATCAAATATTTAGAATACCAATGCTTGCGTTTATTTTTTAATATAAGTGATTTGTTATTTTTAAATATACTGATTTCTATGCATTTATTTAAATTAAAAAATATTTTTTCAGATCGGTGAAATCTGGCTTAATTTTAAATAATATCTAGAGTTCCAAAGTTCTTAGAAAGCTTGACCCCCATACAACGAATGTGCTACCAAAAGTTGACCGCAACGGACGGGCATCGATATTTTCTTTGATGTGTTACTTTGTGCTAATATTTTGAAAAGTTAATGCAGTTTGTCTATCGTACTGTCTATGATACTTTTCGTCCGGCTTATTTTGGGGGTTGTAAGCGGGAATAAGTATAGTGTTTAATTATAAACAATAAAAAATTTGCTTTTTTTGAAGCATTTTGAATAAAAAAGATTGCTTAAGGGGTTAATAACACGAGTAGTATCAAATTGGGAACATACCCTTTTTTTCCAACCCCACAAATGGTTTTACAGATTCTCTTTGAGTGGTTACAGTTACAAACTCGTATAACTGACCTATACAAGCTCCTTATTAACTCAGGTGCGCCCTAGCGATTAAGTTTTTAACTTCTATTTAAATAATACACACAATACCCAATCTCTTGTCAGTCAGAAGTCCTACAGAGAAGGCCTTGAACTCTACTACCTGTCTTGATCAGCTCCCATCCAAGTGATCCTCACTTTGGATATCTTCAATTGCCACTTTAATAATCTTAGATTCTCACTTCAATAACTCACGATCCTCCCTTCACTAACTCTCGATACACACTTCACTAACTCTCAAAACTCGCGAATACAGAATTTATATAATAAACTTAATTTGTGCATAATCAAGTTTTCTTACCTTCAGTGAAAGTTGGTTAAAAGAATTGTTTCCCTCAAAGAGTCCCCAAGGCATTAGTGAAAGCCCCGTATACATCCTTCACATATTATACACATTTTTTTAATAATATTTTTTCTCAAAAACGTGTATAAAATTGGGGGGGGGCATAGAATCGATGACAATATTTTTTCACAAAGACTATTTGAGAATTAAGGATGCGACTTAGATTCGAATAAATATGGTACTAATTGTATAGAAACATTAAAAAGTAACATAAAAGTAGTGAATATGACTTACTATCAACAAAGTATATCATGTTCTTCAAAAATACTAAAATTTTAATCTTGCAGGGTGAGATTCTGTAAAATTTCACAGCCGAAATTTCATGTTCTTCGATATATCTTCTTCAGGATACGTCATCTATCATTTTTAAACTTGACAGAAATATTTATATTTGGAAAAGCGTCTCACACAAAAAGAGACCTGGGTGATATTTTTAAATCTTCCGTTTCGGGATGTTTAAAGTATCTTCGACTAATACCCCAGCTTATAGAGAGTTTTTCAAATTTTTGAAAACTGCTTCATTTCTAATATTTAATTTTTTTAAATTTAATTTTTAATGTATGATTTCAGCTAAAGTCTGCTTCGTGTGATTATTTACCCACTATAGCATGAAAAATAAATTTAAAAAAGGAATGGCATACTACATTTTAAAAATTACTTTTAAAATACAACGAGATGACTTTACTGGGATTAAAATTAAATATTCTACGTTAATCTTTATTCACGAAGCTGCGGTCGACTCATTCAGAATTTTCTATTCCATATTATATTAGCAAATATATATGAACATTATCGAAATGTTTCTTAATTTTTAACATCTACAAAAATAGAGCACCAAAAGAACACTATCAACAAAAATTTCAAAATTTTTTTATGTTTAAAGTACCCGACTGGTTGCGCGACAACTTTTTTTTTTAAAAAAAAGGATTTTCAAAGGATTTTTTGTTATTTTTAGATTTGGTTTAGTGCATTTTAAGAAAAATGTACTAAAATTAAGAAGAGCAAAAGAAATTATTATTACTAAAATGGGGAAAAAATAGGTAAAAAATGACAAAAAATAGCAAAAACGTGGTCCATTCTGCACCAAAGGTTACGAAGAAATTTTCAATTTTTTCGATCTAATGTGTTGCTATATTATTCATTTTTGAAAAGACCTTCAGGATAAGAGATATTTTCTTTTTTACAAAAACTAGAGCACTTTATCTCAGTTATATGAAATTACTTGAAAAAACAGTGATTATATTCACATAAGGGACTGTAAATATTGTAATAAGACAGTGATTGATAAATCTGAAAGTCAAAACGATTCTACTATTTTACAGAACTCAGAGAAAAAATTTCAGTTAATTATGTTCAAAACTTTTTGAGCAATCGCTGACCCCGTTTGATTATTTTCAAAAAATCACATTTCGAGTAAGACGCTTTTTTAAAGTATAACATCCTGGTTAAAGTAATGGGGGGCATCTGCTTTTACTAAAACACTTGTAGTTTTGGTTCTAGTGAACAGAAAATAATAAATTTGTATTTTTATAAAGCTAATAAGAATGCTCATAAAATAAAATCATAAAAAAATTATCAATTTTTGGCAAAATTCACAATTTTAGGGTAGTCGGATACCTTAACTTAAATACAAACTTTCTTTTTTATATACGATAAGCTAACAAATTGTTGTTTATGAATATTTTACAACTATGTCAAAAAATTTATCCAACTCTGGAAATATCAAGGAGTTAATTAATTATTAGTGTCGCATATATAAGCAACATTAGAGATAGTGGGGACGGACCTTGTAGTTTTTAAATAAAGTAATAACCCGAACTTACGCAATAGGTGGGACTGACTATATATATATATATATATAAATATATATATTATATATATATATATATATATATATATATAATAACCGTGTAAATCGAGTTCGCGTAGGTCGGGGTATGATTTAGCACATAAATACACTAAAATTACTTTTTATTTGGAGCCGGAGACGAAAGAAAATAATAATTTAGAAAAAGAAGTTAAATAAAATCTGAGATTACACAGACACAAAATCGAAAACCAATGTTTTTTGAAGTAGAAGATTTCACAAAATCTAACAAATTAGTCTGCTAGCTGAAAGAATTGTTTTTCCTCCCTCAAAATTTCCTCTCATAGCATGCTAATAATTTTTGTTATTCCTTGTTTTGTTGAAAAAATTCGCTCTTCGTTGAAATCTATATTTTCTAAAATTCGTAACTCACTTTCAATTAAACTTGTAACTCCCTGTCTACCTTGTGACCCAGCTAAAGGTGAGGGAGGAAGGGATGGATGATTCGACATGATAATTTCAAATTATTTATTCAATTTTTAGATCAACTCAAAAACAATTCAAAGCATCACATTAAATAGGATGTTCCAATCAGTCAACACATAGAGGGGACGAGAGAGTCGCGTCTGAATACATTTAATAACTTAAGGCAATATGGTACCATCTTCACACTTTTTTGTATTTTTAATATTTCATATTTGGTTTTAATGGTATTTTATAAAGGATAACATTTAATAATAATTCCATACAAAAAATTTAAAATTTGTTGCAAAATGTTTGCAATATTTAAATTTTTTGAACTATTTTTAAACATTTTTAAAATTTTTAAGGCTTTTTAAATATGTCTCTTTTCTTTCAAATTTTTTTTCCAAGTACCTTATAATATACTACATAAAACTGTACATGGGTTTTTTCTACTGCTGCTCTTTAATTTTTTATTAATTCTTTTTCTAGTTAAACTTCCAAAAATTCTCAAAAAAAAAACAACATTAATTTTGATTCTGAAATTTTTTACGAAAAGTACTAAATATGTTAGAGCTAATTCCATGCACAGTTATACAACACTTACATTTCAGAACATGTATAAAAAATTTCAAACCCATACTTCAATTATCAAAAAAGCCTTAGGGCTTTGAATAATTGTATATGTACAATAATTCAGCATGAAGAAAAATGAGTTTGAAGTTTTCATTCCATAAATAGCATGATATAATATTCATCGAATAGTCTGAAACTTTTATGAAACGTTCATTAGCTTATTTAAAACTGTCTACCATAAGAAATTGTACAAATGAAGAACAATTAAACACAGAATGCTGGCATAATGTATGTATATAAGAAAACGAATGAAAGATCAATATTTCATAAAACTTTATCTTAATAATTATAAAATAAATAAATACACACACTTCAGATTTAATTCTATGCTCAGTTTAACAACTCAAATAATGCACAACATGTACAAAAGATATTTATGCCTTTACTTTTTTATTTCCATGATTTTAATAGCCTTCACATGTTAAACATTGTACACGAATGAAAGCAAAATCAAATAGCAATTTATATGTAAAATATATCAAAGATTAACAACTAAATATGTGCATTTGTTTAAATAAATATCTTAAAATATTTAAATAACAATAGTGTTGAATTTCACATGCATGGGATACATACATATAAATCACTAAAAACATATATATAAAAATAGGAGAGTTTTTCTATTCTTGCGAATTAGATTTTTAATTATCTGAGTTATCAAATTCAGATTTAGTATTTGTGCTTTGGGAGAATATCCGTTTTGAAGTTTTAATTTCATTCATAATAATATCATAAAAAGCATGCACAACTTTTAAATCTTGACTAAATCCATTTGCTCTCCCCCCCCCCCAATAAACACTAGAATTTTTTTCATGAATTACGCAATTCTTTCTTTAAATGATTTGTTACTGCATATATAATTCTACATATGCCAGTCTCATTTACGCGCATTAGAAAAATAATTAATTCATTTTTTATCAGGCTCTTTTCTTGCAAATGATCTGAAATGTGGGAGTGGGTGTTGCTGTTCAGCATCAAATATTACTCCATAACATGATAAAAAATACAGGTAAAGCTTTGAAATTTTGTAGTTATGTTTATAAAGATTCGAGGTATCAAATAAGCTAATAAAAAATTTCGATATTTTGATGATTCTTAGGGTACCATATCGACTAAACCACTTTATATTCTTACTACTACAATATTGCTTTACATGATAGAAAAGTAATTAATTGTCACAAAACTTCTTTACTACTTTAAATATTAAACCTAGTAAGAAGGTGACTAGTATCTGAACTATAGGCAGTCGTCTAATCAATTAAGGCCTAATCTTTCAATTTATTTATCAATATCAACTTCCTGTCTTTAATCTCTCACAAGGATTTTCTAACCTTTTACGGTATTCTTCTCCTTGTACGTCCCTTGTCACCTTTAGTTAACTAACCTTCTAAATTTCTACTATCTATCCTTCTTCACTTTATAACCCTCTAGTAAGCGAACCTGAACTATATATAATAAACTTAATTTGCATATCACGTCTTCTTCTTAGAAGAAGGTTGATAATTTTTAATAGACCCAAAGATTTCCCAAGAGGATTAGTGTAAGGACGCGTATAGATCCGTCACTAACTGAGGCCTTCTATCCAATTCCCAACCATCATTCGATCTACTGATTGAACAGGATCTTAAGACTCAAGTTCCTCCAGTCAATAAATTCAATGTCTGCTCTACCATTTCTATGAGCTCATCAACTGTCAGCTTCTGACTGCAGGAAATCCAGAAATTCTTAAACAACATCACCATCCTAAATTTATTTCCCTGGAAAGATGGATAACTTCTTAAATCACGTTACCAGTTTCACAAATCCCCTTTCCCCCTCAAACAAAAAAAGAATCGACGAGAATTGATTATTGCGTAATTCCGGGTTCGCGTAAGTCGAGGTATTACTGTAAGTCAAGTGGATGAAATATAGAAGAAAAGGCGAGGAGATAAAGTACAGACAAAGGTGACACTGTGTGGTATCACACTTTACAAACTACCATACCACGCTAGTGTGGCATTTCGGCAAGTTTAACGTACATCAGCCTGTCTACAAACGTGCTCTGTAGTGGCACTGGAACCCGAAAACTGTAACTCATATGTCAGTAGAACAATGTCGGTATCAACTTCGTGACCATGACTATTTGATTACTGTGGCTATAAGTAAGGTCAACAGATTACATATTGGAAAAATTCAGGACGTTAAATGTTTATAATTTAGTTAATAGCAACTGGGTATTTTTTATGTGTAACATCTTTACTCTCGGTTGCTGGATATTTGTTGGAGTGATTTCGTGAAAAGGGACGGAAATGCGTAACAGGAAGTCGGGGGAAGCGCGCGCTGTTTGATTTGATCAATTCAGCGCCTTTGGGGGTGTCTCTTCGCTAGCCTCGTCGCTGGGTCCAACTGTAGTAGCAATTAAGACGAGCGCCTACCGCACCATACCAGCAAGTCTTGTCATTTTGGTGGCCGCATACATTTCTCCGAATCAAACAGTTAAAAAAATTAAAGATTTCCTGCATTTTGTACTTTTACCGTATGACGAAGGTGGTTCTGCTATTTAAAAAAAAATATCACTCGCTTCCCATGCTTTTGAGAGGTGATTTTAACGTTAACTTCAGGTTTGCCAGAAGCTGAGCCACTCATAGTTTTTCTGAGAGATGAACTCAAGTTCTCGAAAGGAACACTAATCGAAATATTTCGACAACTAACAGTGGTACTGTTATTGACGCCGTTCTTCAACGATTTTTAAATACTTTGAAATCACAAGTATATGTGTCATACTTTAGTTTTCATAAATCTATTGTCTCCGCTCTTCCCAAATTGAACAATAATAAATATTTTTGATAAAAAAACTGCATTACTCCTTGTGTTAATTAAATAAAATTTTCATTAAAGATATAATTATTCGATAGAAAATTATTTCCAGTCATAACCGATTCATTTCTTTCACAGGATTAAAGTCACTATTGCGTATTTACCATGATAACAAGTCAGATGTTACACATCATATGCGACTACTCTAAGACTCGTTTCATTTTATTTATTTTTTACTTTTAACACCCCAGTAACTCCTTTGTGGGTCGATTTTTTAAAACACCTTCCTAAGCTGATCTCTGTTCAGCAAAATAATACATTGTTATAAAAGTAATACATTGTTGTGTATTTTTCATTGGTCCCTTCAACTTCGAATTATCGAGAGTCGACTGTATATATATAAGGAGAGAGTGAACTAGTAGTAGGAATTGAAAAAAGAGCATGATTTGTCTGCATTGTTGTAACAATGCACACCCGGTTTGGCTGGTTTGGCTGAAAAACCGGTTTTCGACACTAACTTTTGTCATTGTTACAACAATGGAAACGAATCTAAGTTGGCGTCGAAAACAGGTAATGAATGAATTAATATTTGAAAAAAATGTATTAACATCAAATGTCATCCACTACAAGTTTTAAAAAATTATTTGAACTTGATTGGATGAATAGAAAGTATTTTATTAACGATTGAAAATTTGAACAAGATATATAATAGGGAGAGAGTGAGCTAATAGTAAGAATTGAAAAAATGCCTTAAACCTTGTAAATCAACAAATTCCATTATATAAAAAATATCAACTCTTCTCAGTGTGTGCAACATTACACTTAATTCTGATGATAATTTTTAAATAAGTCAAACTTTGAAATTCTTGAAAATTACCTAAAAATAATTTTTAAAAATTCTAAGAATCAATAAAAAAGACCACTTTATAAAAGTTATTTGAAGGATTTAGATTAAAAGTCGGAAAATATAATCTATATGAATGTTTCATTGATTTGTGAGCCATGATCAGAACAAACACAAATATCAGAAATATATATTGCTTTACTTCAAACAATAACGCGATCGAAAATCAAATGTTATTCCTATTTTAGAATGTTTTGATTTTAATGTAAATAGTTTCAATTAAGGAGCTTATTTTAATGAGAAATTCGTTTAATTTCTGTGAAATATTCGCCAAAAGAAACCGATATCTTTAAAATAAACGTTCCAACAGATTTTGGAACAGATAAATCAGTGCACACAACAAACTTGGCTTGGTTGTAATGAAACCTTCTTGATTCCTTGAATGCAATCTTCTGTTTGGATGTAATATCTTACCATCACTGATGTATTCGGTGTCGCAGATTATATATATTAATTAGCTTATTTTTAATGGCAAATAACACGAATTGCTTTAAGTACTCGTTGGCGAGATTAGTTTCGAGTACAATCACTGTATGTTATCGTACATAAATCTGCAAGTACAGATTCAATTTTATACAGTGACTAGCTGGTATACCCATTCTTCGTACGGTTGAATTGAAAAATTAAACAACACAGGCAGAAGGATAAAGAAGTTTTTAATGAGTTCATTTTCCGAGAATTGCAAATTAAACAAAAAAGCTTTTTGCATATCTTCAACTGAACAAAAAAAACATATTTGTTAAATTTTAAGTATGTAGATCTAATAGCTGATAAATAAAAATAAAAAAGAAATCCTTTTTGTAACGCCCCGTAACTCTCTTGTAGATTGATTTTTGGGAACTCCTTCCTAAGCTGATCCCTGCTCAGCAAAAGTAACACATTGTTACAAATTTTGCGTAATGAACGCTTAAAATAGTCTAAATAATTTATATCTGGATGTGTAATATGTTAATATGGCATTTTGTTGTATTTATTTTGTGTTAAAATTGTAATATTCGCAAACAACGTTGTTCCTTACATTAAAATGACGATTCAACGGAAACATAGCTAAATGTTGGCGATAGAGTCAAGTTGTCACCATTTCTGACAACCACGTTGGCAACTTGACGATTATGATTGAATGGTGAAGAAGTTGATATGCTACAGCTCCACCTGGTGGGGAGCTGCAACAAAGAGGATAGCACAAAAACCTTCTCCACAAAAAACACATATACATGCCAATTTCATAGTGATAGGTTGAACAGTGTTGGAATGTGAAGTGAGGTCAAAAAACAAACATCCATTTTTATATACATAGATGATCCGTATTACACTGAATAACTTTTATTTTTTAAATGTTTGAAGCATTTAAAAATGTCTCTTGATTATTATATTCCTCAATTCTGCAATTTTTGAATTTTTTAAAATAATCTTTTACAAATTATGTAAAGTTTTGAAGAATAGATTGCAACTTAATATTACAGCAATGGTGCTATTATGAAAGCATGCTTTTCATAATAAGGCAACCACTTTTGTATTGTAATATTTCTTTTCTTTGCTTATAACATTACCGCTATCAAGAAATTGTATCAGAGTATTTGTTGAAGTAATATGTATATAATGAAGCCACAAGGCCAAAAGAGATCACTGTTGCTTTAGTGAAAGATGAAATATTCATTTATCATTCGTCTTGTTTGTTTTCATCCTCTTTCGACATATATTTACTTGACAACTGTTTAATCAGAAATAACTTCGAATAAGAGCTACTGTAACTTTCGTGAAGAAAATTTTGGAAAAAGTATCATTAACTCGTTATAAAGTTTTCTTCTAGTTTCTTGATAAGTGAAACTTTATTCTTTTTTTTTTCAATATTGCAAAAACTGGAGCAATTTGCGCTGTATTTTTTCTCAGTGCAGTAAGAGTAAAATTTTAATATTCAAAATATGTTTTGGAATAATGCTTAAAAACCTCTCACACATTTAATTATTATCTGCAACAAAGTGTTTTATATTGTATTTTTCCTTTCTGAACCGCTGCAAATAGTCCCATTCATGGCATTTCTCTTATGTTTGTAGTAAAACCAACTTTCGTTTTTAAGAAATCCTTCCTTAAAGAACCTTTTCAATATTTATGACTGATTGAAAGGAGTTTCATAATTTTTTATTTAAAATTTCCTAATTCATCTTATATTTGTAAATAAGAAAATAATCCAAACATCTCTATTCAACAAAATTTTCTAGTCTAAAAAATACCTGTATATTTTACAAAGGTTAAATGCGTTTTTTTTAAAGCTGGAAAGCTTTTCAAAATTTTATTATGTATTTTATAAATTGAATACAGTTTTTTTATTTAAAAGAGATTTAAATTTTACAAAACATGTTCGTATTTGATTTGATTTAAATATAATTCGTACTGTATAACGAGGCTATCACTCTTATTTTTGTACTATGATCAGTGATAAAGATAACTGATGCACCTCCTCCTCTCTCAACACTTCCACACTTTGCCAATTCTTTACCTCGACGGATTTAACGGGCATGAGCCCTCTGCACTGCGGATCTTCAGTGACACTTGGACTCGAACGCAAGACACGGCTACGCCGGACATCCTATATGCGTAAGGCGAAAAGTGACTCACTTACTCATCATGATATCTCCCGAACTGTTAAACCAGTAATTCTGAACCGTCTTTTTCAATTCCTACTCTCTGTTAGCTTACACTCTCTCTCTATATTTATCTTGTTCAAATTTTCAGTCGTTAATAAAATGCATTTTAAAGCTCTCAATTGAGCTGAAATTTTATAATTATTTTGGATGACAATACAGTAATTTAACTAAAATAAATAAAAATGAATTGATTAAAACTAATTATTGAAAGAAATACAAATACAGTCACGTTGGCATCCTTTTTGACGATTTGGATCAAAACTTGGAAAGGTCTTTTTCTCACATTTTAAAGCGCTCATTTGAGCTGCAATTTTCTACACACTTTTGATTTGGGTAACAATGCGATAATTTAATTATAATTAATTAAAATTATTGACTGAAATTGATTATTGAAAGAATTACAGATACAGCCATGTGGGTTTCATTTTTAACGACTAGGGTCAAAACTTTAAAAGATTTTTCTTTTTTTCACGTTTCAAAGCTGAACATTTGAACTGAAATTTTATATACACGATTGTTTTGGATGACAATGCCATACTTAAAAGATAATTTAAAAAATTAATTGCCACTTAAGGTTGTGATTTTGTCATATGTATATACATATTTATATTAATTGTAACTGCTTAATAAAAAGTAACTAAAATAAAATTTTTTTTGTTGATCTAAGTAGGAATTGACTTACATTTTTTTATATTACTTGTTTATGCTATTAATTATTTCAAAATTTTTTTGACGGCACACTAACAATAAAATATGTTTAAAAGAATTTTATTTATCTATAATTCACGATGTAAAATAGTTTTTATGATAGTAATTCCCAATGTTTAGTAAAATAATATGTGTACGACAAAGATAACAGAATGTTTATTGAGTAATTAATTACAAATTAATTGTAAGAATATATTTATTGTAAATTTAAGCTTGATGATTTTTGATAATTTAGTTTTTACTGGGTCTTAAAAATGATAAATGCCACTCTCATTTCGTCAAATACAATTAAACGTCCTGACCTTTTTTCTTTCTTTTTATGTTTGTTAATGCTGGAAATCCAAATTCATGCAAATAAGATGTAGAAAATTGTAATGATAGTTTTCAAGCTTTTTTTGTGGATATTATGGGATAATTGCCTCTAATTTTAATCCAAAATAATTGACTCTTCCTAATGCTTTGAAATTAAATCTTAATTATTACAGAGCTAGATTTGTTCTTCTTCATCCAAAGTTACTTCATACACAGATGTATCCGTTATCACAAATATGTGTAGTTACAAATCCCCAATCAAATTTTCTTACATTTAAATTCGAACAATGAATAACTCTCTCTTCTAGTGTAGTCAAGTGGTTAATAAAAATTTTATGTATAGTTTATATTTAAAAACGGCCAAAGATTCGACTTCGGTTATTTGTTTATTTTTTTCTCTGAGTATAATTAATAATTTTAAAAAAACTAATATGCGCGTGGCATACAAAAGCGTCGTTGCACATTGGGTCAGAATCACTGTATTTGACACATGGACTTGAAATTTGGCAGGTATTTCTTTTGTTCAGTTGAAGTCATATGGGAACAGGTTTTGAAAAAATTGCTCCGGAAGTAGGTTTGCGGAGCATTATAGGAAAAAAATCAATATATATACATTTGAACATCATGAAATACCTAGTGAAGTAGTCGTGAAACTGCTCTATGAAATGCCAGATCTTTAATTCAGCAGATTAATTAATGGTAGAAAGTAAATTTATATTGCTGTATATATCCATTATTGTGTTCCTTGAGAGAGAATCACAATTTTGTTTGAGTAACTAATTTTTGAAAACATTTCTTTCAATAAATGAATTTTAGCTTTGCTGATTTAGCACAGGGATTTTATTTAGAATTCTATCTTATGTTTCGATATTTTGAAGGACCAAGGTAATTTTGAAATAAATTGCTTTGGTGTTTATGTTTAAAAAAATTTAAAAAGGATCGACTTTGATTTATAAGTTTCAGTTACACTAATTCGATATAGGTAAGCTGCAGATTTTTCCACCGTATAATTTTACACTTCACTGAAAATTATTAAAAATATTATTTAAAAATTTGACAATATATATTTTTATCTTTTCATCTCGATTATCATATTTTTTTCAATTCACCCTTGCGAAGAACAGGTATACTAACCAGTTTATATGCAGTTAGATTATGTATGGTTTTTTGAGAGAAGAAAACATCTTTTTTTTAAGCTTAGTAATGTCAGGTAAATAACTATATTTGGCAAAATTATAAATTATCATTTGTTAAATTGCGTTCTTGCGTATAGTTTTTATTTGTGTAATGGAAGAGAATGTTGTTCGTATGAATACGATAGAGCAACTTTAGGCAACCTTTTACCTGTAGTTTGCCAAACCAATCTATCAATATGATTCAGCGAGCCACACTGAACATTTTTAAAACAATTCAATTCCCTCAATAATGCATGCAGAGTTGGAGAATAGAGGTTAATAATATAGATCTACATTTTTTAATTTTGCATAACTTAAAGATATTTCTTAACATAAAAATAAACACATAAAATGCAATTATTTCTTCAACAAAAATTTTAAAAATTAAAATTGTGCATACATTGTGTATTTTTAAACATATTCATTCAAATAAGAAGTAGATAACATAAAATATAAGTATTTCCTTTCATTGACAGTTAAATAAAAATTTTAATGCAAGCCTAGTGCTCAAACTGCTCTACTGTTATATCTTAAAATCAGGTGTATACTTTGTGACTTTCAATTTGAAACGATTCTGAGCATTCTGTTGTTAAACAATTTTTTTGCCGACTCTAAATTTTTTTCATATGAGGAGAGATTTTTTTACTTAAATAAGTAGAACCAAAAGTGGAAAGCAGAGTACATGCAACTTTCTTCAAAA
Source organism: Trichonephila clavata (assembly GCA_019973975.1). Lineage (NCBI taxonomy): Eukaryota > Metazoa > Arthropoda > Arachnida > Araneae > Nephilidae > Trichonephila > Trichonephila clavata. The sequence continues at coordinate 46,900 of BMAO01038229.1, forward strand.
ATTGATCTTTTTCAATATTTTTAGTTCTTAAAAAATAGTGCATTTTTTTAGTTTAAAAATGTATATTACTAAATGTTTGTTGATAAATAGGCTAAAATATGAAAATAAAATGTAAACAAATGACCACGCTCCTTTTGACATATTTTAAATAGATAGTTTCCCCTATGTTTGATCTATATAAACTTTTGAAATTTTTTTTTCCGTTTGAATGAATAAATCCGCTATTCGTTGCATAATATGTATTACAAGGTCTCGAAAATTAAGATTTTCAGAATTTTAAGGTTTTATGATTATTTCAAAGAAATTATGCAGTTAATTTATTAAGAAACTGGTTCATTATGTTTCATATGTTGCTTATATACATGTGTAAAATGTTTTGTATATTCAAGAAATATTTTCGTAAGAAATGGTACGTACATGAAAATATGTATTACAAGATCTCGAAATTTATGTTCATGTTAACTAAAACAAAGAGAAAAAAAAAACATATGAATTTAAAATTACTTTTGTAACTCTAGAAAATGATAAGCATTATTATTAGGCATATAAAAATAGGCAAGAAAATACAAATCAAGTGAATAATATATGAAAACATTGTTTTTTTTTTGTTTTTTCCACTTTTCTCAAAAGCATATTTTTGCATTTAGGTACATTTTTAAAAAAAATAATATTTGCACTATATGATTCCAGATTTTTAATACTTCTATATACAGATGCCTATGCATATAGCGAACCCGATTTTTTTCTATTAAATTTGTGCCTAATTTTTTAAAAATGGTTTTATGCATAAAAAAAGCAGAAAAATAGAAATTTTCAAATTTTACAGTTTCATAACTTTTTTAAAGAAACTATACAGAACTTTTACTGAAAAAATAGGTTCACTGTCTTTTGTGTATTGTTTTATATATGTGTAAAAATATTTTGCATCAAAAAAAGATACTTTTTTAGAAAATGGTACCTAAAGATAAGTATGTATTATGAGTTCTCAAAAATTATGTATTACTTAAAATTAAGTAGGAAAAAAAAAACTTTTGAACTAAAAAGTTATTTTTGTAGTTCAAACCGAATAATTATTAAGACATAAAATATCTAAGCTCTATTGGAAATTTTAAAAGATATATGTCTCGTAAACAAAGGGTCTTAATTTGGCATTTTACTCTTCGAGCATGCCCTGGTTCCCTTAAATCTCTCCTGCAATAGCATTCAATAATTTACAAAATAGTTGTAAATTGGTCTTTAGAGTTATGTTTCAGATTTTTTCGCAATTCTGTGAATTTCAAAAATTCAGAAGATGTGTCAAATAATATCAATTTACAAATTTATCAACTTCTATTCTCTCAAAAACTGACAAATTTGTAGAGAATGCACTCACCACTGTACCACGTGACATGTGGCACGTTTCCGACTCCTGTCACTGAGTCAAATATTGTAAAAACCGCAATTGTGTTTTTTTTTTATCACATCAGATATTTCAGGTAAACTATTCCATTTTATTTTTTTGTGTCAGGCAGGTGTTTCATATCTGTTTCATATCATTACGCTGAGCAAGATCTCTCTTCTCTGTCGAGTTCTTCCAAGTGGATGATCAGATCTGTGAATTTATTGCTTCACAGTTTCTGCTTTTTAAATCCAGTTGCTGCATTGTATTGAAACATCATTTGTTGCCGAAATGAGTTCGCTGATTTTAATTTTGTGAGGATGTACGATCAAACATAGTGTTATGTTATTTGCTCTGAATTCTTGATAACGTTTACCAGAACTATTCTTCATTGTTCTTTATACCATGCTGAAATAATTCGTATCAAAATACGCGCTTTCTTCGTCACGATACTGTTTTAAATTCTTGAAATGAGGTAATACACATTCTCTACATCAATGACAAAAATTGTAGTTTATTTGAAAATACTTACAAATTCCTCTAATGAATGTACGACGTTTCTAGTAACAATACACTGATAGTACTACGATGTGAAGTAATGTCAATTATGAATAGAATTTTTGTAGGATCATGTGGCTTCTCCAATTTCTAATGTTTCAAGCCTTTTTTGCTCAAGAGCAAATTTATTTCTTCTAAACATGAAGAAAGTACCTTCAGGACATTTCCTCTTAATAGCCAGCTATTTTATTA